>PVJI01003045.1:0-132143 GCA_004026765.1 Micronycteris hirsuta
TTGGTTTCTACAATTTCCTCCTTGAGTTCAATTAATTTGCTAGAGCAGTTCACGGAACTCAGAGAAACTTTACTTACTATATTACCAGTTTTTTTATTAAATGACGTAACTCAGGAACAGCCAGATGGAAGAGATGCATGGGGCAAGGTACAGGAAAAGGGCTATGGAGTTTCCATGCTCTCTCCAAGCATGCCACTCTCTCCAATTCTCCGTGTGTGTGTGTGCACCAACTCAGAAGCTCTCCGAACCCCATCCTCATGGATTTTTATGAAGGCTTCATTACGTCAGTGTAGTATGCAGTTGATTAAATCATTGGCTATTGGTAATTGAATTTAATCTCCAGTCCGCCCCCTCCCAGGAAGTGGGGTTGTGGAGGGAAACTGAAAATTCCAACCATGTAATCACACCATTGGTTCTCCTGACAATCAGTCCCGGATCTTCAGGTGCTTTCCAAAATAATCTTATTAACATAACATAGGATCTTTTTATAGCTCTCATCAGAAAATTCCAAGGGTTTCAGGATCTCTGTGCCAGAAAGTGAGATGAAGACCAAACACATATATCTATTTCTTATTGTAAATCACAATGTCACATATAACCAACCAAATTTCAACTCTCTCCTAAGTTTGTAATTATATCAGAGTGTCTTGATGTATATGCTCGGATGGCTCTGCTTTATGGCATGTGCGACTTCTCACAGGACTCATATTGACTGAGTGCCTACTCTGTGCCAAGAAGTTTTACATACATTATTTCAGGGATTCCATCTCAGCCCTACACTTGTGACAGCCAGGCCAAGACTTAGCACAGTAATAGAAGCCTCACCCGATGGTCCTAATGAAGGCAATGAGCCCATGGTCAGGCAAATAGGCCAAAAGCAGCATATTGAACATGACTTGTACATACTTAGCTTTGTTTCTTACTCTGGCCATCAAGAGGCCTTCAGTCTCCTCCACTTACCTCCCCCTTCCTGACTTTGGATTTCTGTAGTGCTATCACATGTGACTCAGGTAAGAACTATGAGATCTGTCTGGAAAAAGTCCAGCCATTGTAAATATAATGAGAATGGTCTGCACCACATCAATGTAACTTGGCAGCCAAAGAGAGTGGACTGGAATGCACATGGATGGACAAGGATGACTTTACTAGTCAGTAAGAGCAGTAGATGCTATTGAGTGAGCCTGTGTACTGTGCGGCCGTTGCATTCAAAATTACCATGCAAGTAGAGCAACAAATCCACATCAAATTTTGTGTTAAGCTTGAACAGTCCTCCATGGAAATTGTTTGGATGATTCAGGCCACAGATATGGGCAACTGGTGATTGGCAGCTTTATTATGGCAATGTGCCTGCTTATATACATCATGTCCTGTGCAGAGTTTTTTTGCAAAATATCAAATCACCCAGGTGACTCAGGCCCCTTACAGCCCAATTTTAGTAACCTGTGACTTCTGGCTTTTCCCAAAGCTAAAATCACCTATGAACAGTAAGAGATTTTGGACCACTGATGAGATTCAGAAAAATGCAATGGGGCAGCTGATGGTAATTGAGAGAACTGATTGAGGTCCCAAGGTGCCTACTTTGAAGGAAACTGAGGCATCATTGTCCTATGTACAATGTCTCTTGTATCTTACATCTTTTTCAATAAATGTCTCTATTTATCATAGTATGTGGATGGATACTTTCTGGACAGACCTTGTATAAAGCATTCTGCATACTAAGGTGTAAGGGTGTTTTGAGAGAAAGCTCTTGTACAATTGTTTTGGTTGCCAGGTGAACAAGTCACTTTTCTCATGGAATGTCATTTTTACTTGCAAGAACTATGAAGCACAAACTATGATTATTCAACATTGGCTATTTTATAGACATTTTCTAAAAACAAAGTGAGCCTGTTACCTCAAGGGAAAAAATAACACCATTTAATGCAAGTTATAGAAGTTGAGTTTTAAAGTAAAAAAAAATTAGATTAGAAAACTCCACCACTGTCTGCTTGACAACTTCCCAATATGTAAACATTTTCTGATGAATTTAGTTGTAACATTAACAACTGTGATTTTCTGAAACTATATAATGAAATATGTAAATATTTAGAAGACATTGACAAAGATGTTCTTCTTAACCAACATCATTAGTTAAGCACTTCTGAGCCTTCTTCTCAACTAGACCTTGACTTTGGCCCCCATCTTTACTGGTCCTACATAGCTCAGCAGGATCCTGCTAAAGTCAGTTTAGAGAGATTCCCCCAACTCTTGATATTTGATCAAGTTCATCATGCTCCACGTTTGATATATAATCCTTACCTGCCTTCAGCAAGCCCTGTTAAGCAAAATATCCCTACTCTTAATGACTTCTTACAATAATATTTCATCCACTGATCCCCCTTACTCTGCTCATTGACTCCTCAGCTATCTTTGCTGTATTAGGAATTGAGCCTGATCGAGACCTCTCCCCTGTTGCATTGGTCATGACACCTGTTACAATAATCCTGCATGAAGTCTTCCTTATGATTTAAACAAGTGTCAGGATAATTTTTCTCTTCAACAATATAGCAACAGAATGAACCAATATTCTCCAAAAGACCAATACATGATGTTACAAAGTTGCATATGGCTAAAAGTTCCAGTCAAAATTCAAGGGAGTATAAAGGATATTAATGCAACAGAGTCCAAAATGTTCACTGAGAGGAAGGATTTGATTCCACATTATAACTAACCTTTGAGAAACTACCATTTGTCAAGTTCTGTTATAGTGTCAAAGATGATTATCCATAATGATTTCTGAATGGGATATTAAAATACTCATTTCCCTTGTCCAACTATCTGTGCACATGAGGCCAGGTTTTCTTCATTTACTTCAACCAAAACAACATGCTGAAACAAACCAAAGGCAGAAGCAGGTATGAAACCAGCTGAGATTCACAAATAGCAAATAAAATACTGCCACTCTTCTCACTAATTGTTTGCTTTAGAACATATTTTTATTTTTATATACTTTATTAGTCATTAACATCTAATCAGTTTACATGAATTGATAAATAATTCAATTCCTTATTAGGTTTAATTTCTAATTTAGTAAATATCAATAGACATAACTCACATGAACTAAAGTTCTTTAGGGCCCTCAATAATTTTTATGAATCTGAAGGGGTCTTGTGAACAGAACACTTGGGAACCGCTTATTTAAGTATATCAGAGGTCCATCACTCTCTAATCGTGATTAATAAGATATTTAAAAGTAACAAACTGACAAACAAGGTTATGGACATTATGTTGAAATTGGTGATGCTAAGCAAACATGTTTATGGGTGTTAAGTTTCTGGAAGCAAAGAAAAATGTAAACCTATCGAATGGAGGAGGAGGTAAAGGGGGAAACACATGCCAGGAAAAATGGACCTGGCCTTGGGAAACCTAATCCCAAGCCAACCTGGATCCACTTGATCTCACTATACTATCCCAGGGAATAAAGTTGTTATTATTTTTTAAATGGAAGATAAGTTAATTTGAGTTTGAATTAATACCAAAATGAATTTATAATGCCCATAAATATACTAATTACCAGAATTATGCTTTAAGAAACTGCTGACAATGCGTTAATAAAATATACCATTGACATTTCAAGAACTTTTTAAGAAACTTCAAACCATAACAAACTCAAATCACTTTCTCTTACTGAATGTACAAACTTTCATTGTGTCTTTTCCAAAAACAATTAGTTGTGGTAACTCTAACACGTTTCTGTGATTTCATATGCATGATAAGCCACCTAGACTCCTGCATGTCTACATCTATAAAGAAAAAAATAGTCATCTCTCTGGGCTCAGATTTCAGAATGGCCTGAGTATTACAAAGCATAAAAATATCCTAATTCTAAACCATTAAAAAAACACACACACACATGGCCCTATATAGATAGATCTATGTAGTGGTTACAAGAGTGCTTTTTTTGAGATCATTGTTTCCTGAGATATAGCTTAGTAGAAATTTTTCATGAGACTGACTCTCTCAGCTTCTTTAGATCTCTAGTTGAATTCTATGGTACAAAACTAGCTTTAGGAGTAAAGACAGAGTTGATATGACTAAAAAACTCCACATTTTGTGATGGCCTGTTGTATCAAAAAAATTCAAGATTTTATTTAATTTTAGGGGGGAAGGAGGGAAAAAGAAGGGAGAGAAATATTAACGTGCAAGAAAAACATTGATCAGTTGCCTCTCACGTCCCCCCAACCGGGTGCCTATCCTACAACCCAGGCATGTGCCCAACTGGGAATTGAACCAGTGACCTTTCAGTTTGCAGGATGATGCACAATCCACTGAGCCACAACAGCAAGTGCTATAAATTTTTTTAATTAAGATTATTTCTAATAGTTATTAGGACACTTCAGCATTCAACATTTATCTATTGAAATGTATGTTATTAATTATAAAAACATTTTCAAGTATCTGTCTATGTCCTGGCTATGGTCAACTCTGAATGAATGGAACATGTGGTCTGAGCTTGCCGGTGCAAGATGAAGAGGATATGGGAAAATCTGTGATGTTCAGGGCATGGGCCACTGTTTAGTATAAGGTTGAAAGATTTCCAGTTTTACTCACTCTGACCTGATGTGGTCCATGTTTAAAACAGAAGATTTAAAGTTGGCTAGGTTGATGCAGTGCTCATGTTTGTTATCAACCACTTCTCTACTTTATTTACAATAGCAAAATCTGGTAACATGTGAAATGTCCAACATAGGGAGATTGTTAAGTAAACTGCAGTAGAACTCTATGTAGCCATTGGAAATGATGCTTGCCAAAGATTTAACATTATTAGAATAAATTTATATAATATTAGGTGAAAGAGTAGGAAAAAATCACACAAATCAAAATCTGTAATTAATAAAAACTGTACAAACAGTATAAAATGTCAATTGACATATATCAAAATATTAATATTGAAACATCAAGGGTCCTTTGGTTATAAGCATCAGAAACCAATTCTATTGAAAATGCAAATTAATGTGTAAAAAAAGGGTAGCTCATCAAATCTAAGAAAGAATAGAAATACAGGAGCAGGGTAGGAAGACTAACAGACAAATTTTTTAAGGACTATATTAAAATGATTTTTTCCTCAAGCATTTTTTTGTTTTCAAACTTCATTTCCTTGTAGGGAGATTGTGAGTGAATCTGTGTGGGTCAAGCACCTTCTTTTTAAGGAGAGAAAAAGAGGTAACTTGATTGACAACCCTCCCAAGAAAACATGGAACAGGGGAAGGGGTAGGAGATTAAGGAAAAAGACATGTTGTATATACTACAGAAGAGAAGAAATTATCATGTCAGTTAAAACGATATTACCTACACAAACATGCAATGATCCTAAATAACAGTAACTACCATTTGTTCAATGCTTTTATATATATATATATCTCCAACATTACTCTGCTTTCTCTGCTTACATGATGAATACCTTCAGTTAAACTTCTCAACATATAAAGGTAGGCTTTATTACGAGACCCAGCTCACATAGGTGGAACATGATTCCCAGAAAGATTAAATTTCCTAATGTCACACAATGACAATTTGGTAGATCTGGAATATAAACTGTAGCATACTAGCCACAAAGCCCATGAATTTGATTGCCATACATCTACTAGATAATGATGTATTTTTATGATCACTACCGTTTTAATTCGTTTCAGTGCCACTGGACTAAAAACAAATGATAGACTAAGTATTAGAGTCTAATGACTGTTTCACTTAAGCAATATTTCTATAGTCCCTCACTCCAGAAAAATGGATTTATCTCTAAACATAGTTAAAAAATAATTCAACAAGGGAGTTTTAGAAATATCCACTCTAGAATATTTAAATCTCAGCTTTAAAGCTGTGTATTAAGCACATTTCAATTGTTTTTTTCTGGGGGGGGGTTGGGGTGTAAAGGGATAGAGTTTCCTGTGATAGCACATTTCAGTTAGTCATAAGGAATAACCACAGCATGCTAGTGATAAATGGATGTTCCGTTCCTCCTAAAAAGTTAATATCCTCAAAGCCAATAGCATTGTCAGAGCTCTGACTGGAATTAGAAATAATGCACCTTTTTCACTCCAGTAATCTTAGGCAGGTACCATTCCCTGGGGATTTTATTTCTTATTTCCTAGATTGATTTCTAAGTTTTTAATGCAAATTTTGTTTTATTTAGCTTAAGCTACTGAAGATCTCAGAACTGCCCCCAGTTCAAACTTTGAAACTCACTTCAAATGTCTCCAGCATAGATTACTGAAATTTCAAACATTAGCTTGCATAAAAATCATATTGTTATAGTTCTTATTTTTATTGAGGATTAATCAACATATAACACTATGTTAGTTTCAGTATATGATATAATGATTGGATACTTGTATTATTGCAAAATGTGAACAACGATATGTCTAGTTAACTTGCATCACCATACATAGTCACAAAAAGTTTTTCTTTTGTGATGAAAACTTTTAAGATCTACTCTCTTAGCAACTTTCAAATATGCAAGAGATTGTTATGAACTGTAGTCAACATGCTGTACATTATATCTTGTAAATTATTTATTTTATAACTGCAATTTTGGACTAATTGACCACCAGCATATCCTCATTGTATGTTCTTACCTCCTTTGTCAAGTATGAATTGACCATAAAGGTGTGGGTTTATTTCTGAGCTCTTGATTCTCTTCCATTGATTATATGGATGCTTTTATGCTGGTACAATGCTGTTTGATTACAAAGGATTTGTACTAAAGTTTATTATCAGGTAGCATGATTCCTTCAAATACATTTTTCTTTCTAAGATTGCTGCTGCTATTCAGGGTCTTTTGTACTTGCATGTAAAGTTCTGGAATATTCTAGCTCTGTGACATATGCCATTGGTATCTGGATAGGAATTGTGTTGAATCTATAGCTTGCTTTGGGTAGTGTGGACATTTTAATGATGTTAATTCTTCCAATCCATGAACATGGTATATGCTTTCCTTATTTGTATCTTCTTCAATTTCTTTCTTTAATTCTTATAATTTATTTTACACCCTTGATTAATACCTTTATTCCAAGATATTTATTTTCATGTAATTGTAAATAACAATGTTTTCTTAGTTTCCCTTTCAGATAGTTTATTATTGCTGTATAAAAATACAACATATTTCTGGATATTTTGTATCCTGCTACTTTACTGAATTCATTTATCAGTTCTAGTAGATCTTGGGTGGACTCTAGGATTCTCTATTTAGGGTGTCATGTCTCCTGCAAATGACAGTTTTACTTTTTCCTTTCCAATTTGGATGCCTTTTATTTCTTCTACTTGTCTAATTACTGTGGCTAAGGACTTCCAATATTGTGTCATATAAGACTGACAAAAGTGGACATTCCTGTCTTGTTCCTGATCTTAAGGGAAATGCTTTTAGTTTTTTTGCACACTGTGATGTTGGCTGTGGGTTTGTCATAATATGACCTTTATTATGTTGAGGTATGATCCCTCTATTCCCACTCTGCTGAGAGTTTTTATCATAAATTGGTGCTGGTTTAATTAAATGCTTTCTCTACATCTGTTGATATGATCATATGATTTTTATCCTTCATTTTGTTGATGTGGTGTATCACGTTTATTGATTTGCAGATATTGTACCAAACTTGCATGCCCAGAATAAATCTCACTTCATCATGATGTTAGATTTTTATTTTTAAGTTGTGCCAGATCCAGTTTGCTAATATTTTGTTGAGAATTTTAGCATCTATGTTCATCAGGGATATTGGCCTACAGTTTTCTTTCTTTGTAGTGTCTTTATCTGGTTTTAGAATTAGAATAATGTTGTCCTCATAAAATAAGTTTGGGAGTGTTCCCTTCTCTTGAATTTTTTGGAATACTTTGAATATTTGTTAAATTCTTTTTGAATATTTGTTAAAATTCACCTGTGAAGCTATCTGGTCCAGTACATTTGGCTGTTGGGACATTTTTCTTTTTTTTTTAAATTATTGCTTCCATTTCATTAGTTGTTTTTGTTGTTGTTGTCCAATTACAACTGTCCCTATTTTCACCCCATTACTCTTCCCCACCCTACCCACCAACACCTCCCACATTCGATCTCCATCCCCTCTCCATGGTTTTTGCCCATAGGACCTTTATACATGTTCCTTGACGACCATTCCCATTCTTTCCCACGTTATTCCCCTCCAACCTTCTCCTTTGGTCACTGTCAGTTTGTTCTTTATTTCCATGACCCTGGTTATATTTAGCTCACTTGTTTGTTTGGTTGATTAGGTTCCACTTATAGGTGAGATCATATGGTATTTGTCTTTCACCACCTGACTTATTTCACTTAACATAATGCTCTCCAGTTCCATCCATGCTGTTACAAAGGGTGGGAACTCCTTTTTTCTTCCTGCTGCATAGTATTTCATTGTGTAGAGGTACCACTGTGTTTTGATCCACTCATTTACTGATGTGCACTTAGGTTGCTTCCAACACTTGGCTATTGTGAACTGCACTGCTATGAACATTGGGATGCATAGGTTCTTCTAAATTGGTGTTTCAAGATTCTTAGGGCATACTCCCAGCAGTGGAATTGCTGGGTCAAAAGGCAGTTCCATTTTTAGTTTTCTGAGGAAATTCCATACTGTTTTCCACAGTGGCTTCATCAGTCTGCATTCCCACCAACAGTGCACTAGGGTTCCCTTTTCTCCACAACCTCGCCAGCACTTGTTGTTTATTGATTTGGTTATGATGACCATTCTGACCCGTGTGAAGTAGTATCTCATTGAGGTTTTAATTTGCATCTCTCTGCGGCTAGTGATGCTGAGCATCCTTTCATATGTCTCACCTTGGAGAAGTGTCTGTTCAGGTCCTTGCCCATTTTTGAGTTAGGTTGTTTATCTGCCTGGAGTGGAGTTGTGTGAGTTCTTTATATATTCAGGAGATCAAACACTCGTCCTAGATATCATCAGGAAATATATTTTCCCCTATGGTCCATTCCTTTTTCATTTTGCTGATGTTCTCTTTAGCCATGCAGAAGATTTTTATTTTGATGAAGCCCCATTTGTTTGTTCTTTCCTTTATGTCCCTTGCTCAAGGGGACATACTGGTAAAAATATTGTTGTGTGGAATATCTGAAATTTTCCTGCTTATGTTCTCCTCTAGGACTTTTATGGTGTTCTGACTTATATTTAAGTCTTTGTACCATGTTGTGTATATTTTTGTGTATGGTGTAAGTTGGTGGTCAAGTTTCATTTTTTGGTATGTAGCTATAATTAGTCTATTCAGATTTTCTGATTCTCTTGATTCAGTTTTGGAAGTGTTTGTCTTTTGAGAAATGTATCCATTTCATCTAGATTGTCTAATTTATTGGCATATGGTTATTTGTGTATTTTCTTACAATCCTTTGTATTTCTGTGGTGTCAGTTGTTACTTCTCCTTTCAGTTCTGGTTTTATTTATTTTTTTCTTGATGATTCTGATGAAATGTTTGTCAGTCTTATTTGTCTTTTCAAAGAACCAGCTCTTTGTTTCAGTTATCTTTTATATTTTATTTTATTTGTAAGTATATTTTATTGGTTATGCAATTCAGTTGTCCCAATTTTTTTCCCTTTTATCCCTCTCCACCCTGCACACCCCTTCCCACCAGTATTGATCTCCGCCTTAGTTCATGTCAAAGGTTCATACATATAAGTTCTTTGGCTTCCCCATTTCCTATACTATTCTTTACCTCCCCCTGTCCATTTTATGCCTACCAATTATGCTTCTTATGCCCCTTACCTTTTCCCCCATTTTACCCCCACCCTGCTAATATTGTGATCTCCATTTCTGTGATTCTGTTCCTGTTCTAGTTGTTCGTTTATTTGTTGCTGTTTTTTTGTTTTTGGTGTTTGTTTGGTTTTGGTTTTTTTTTTTGGTTTGGTTGTTGATACTTGTGAGTTTGTTGTCATTCTACTGTTCATCGATTTGAAATTCTTATTTTTGTCAGATAAGTCTCTTTAACATTTCTTATAAGGGCTGATGATGGTGAACTCCTTTAGCTTTACCTTATCTGGGAAGCACTTTGTCTGCCCTTCCATTCTAAATGATAGCTTTGCTGGATTGAGTAATCTTGGATGTAGGTCCTTGCCTTTCATGACTTTGAATACTTCTTTCCAGCCCCTTCTTGCCCTCTCTCTAAGGTTTCTTTTGAGAAATCAACTGATAGTCTTATGGGAACTTCTTTGTAGGTAACTGTCTCCTTTTCTCTAGCTGTTTTTAAGATTCTCTCCTTATCTTTAATCTCAGCTAATGTAATTATGATGTGTCTTCGTGTGTTCCTCCTTGGGTCCAACTTCTTTGGGACTCTATGAGCTTCCTGGACTTGGCATGTCTAGTTCCTTCACCAGATTGGGGAAGTTTTTCTTATTTTTTCAAGTAAGTTTTCAATTTCTTACTTTTCCTCCTCTCCTTCTGGCACTCCTATGATCTGAATTTTGGAATGTTTAAAGTTGTCCCAGAGGTTCCTAAGCCTCTCCTCGTTTTTCTGAATTCTTGTTTCTTCATTCTGTTCTGTTTGAATATTTATTCCTTCCTTCTGTTCCAAATCTTAATTGGAGTCCCAGTTTCCTTCCCTTCACTGTTGGTTTCCTGTATATTTTTCTCTATTTCTCTTTGCATAGCCATCACTTTTTCCCCTATTTTGAGACCATACTCAACCATTTCTGTGAGCATCCTGATTACCAGTGTTTTGAACTCTGCATCTGATAGGTTGGCTCTCTCCTTTTTGCCTAGTTCTTTTTTTGGAGTTTTGACCTGTTTTTTCATTTGGGCCATATTTCTTTATCTTGGTATACCTGTTACATTGTAAGGGAGGGAGCCGTAGGTACTCACCAGAGGGACAACACTCTTTGCTGTGTTGTGGCTGTGTGGTAGAGGTGTCAGAGAGGGCATTTTCCCCTGGCTCAGCTCTCACCCCACTTTCGGTCACTTCCCTCACTTTCCGCAAGTTAATTGGGCCCTTTTGGTGCTGGTTCCTGGCTGGGTGGGTTTTTGTATGTTCTAGGACCCAGTGGGTCTCTCCAGAAAACTCTCCTGTGAGGCTGGGTGTTTCTCCCACTACTGCAACCCCCACACAGGTTTTTACCATCAGAGGTTTTGAAGTTTTAGTATCCTCACTTATTTTTTCTCTAATTTTTATTATTTTCTACCTTCTCACTTTGGGTTTACTTCATTGTTCTTTTTCTAGTTTCTTTAGATGTAAGTTTAGATTGTTTTTTTAAAATTTATCTTGCTTCTTGTGGTTGGCCTGTATTGCTATGAAATTCCCTCTTTGAGCTGCTTTCACTGTGTCCCATAGATTTGGGGGTTGTAGTGTTCTCATTTTCATTTGCTTCAAGGTATCTTTTGATTTCTTCTTTGATCTAATTTTAACCCATTAATTGTTTAATAACATGTTATTTAGCCTCCATTTCTTTGTGTTTTTCAGTTTTTTTCTTGTGATGGATTTGCATAGTTTCATGCCATTATGGTCAGAAAAAATGATTGGTTGATTTCAATCTTCTTAAATTTATGGAAACTTGTTTTGTGTTCTAACATGTGGTCTACCTTAGAAAATGCTCCCTGATGCCTGTGGGTGAAATGCTCTGAAAATATCTATTGAATCCATCTGATCTAGTTTGTCATTCAAGGCTGCTGTTTCCTTGTTGATTTTTTGTCTGAAAGTACAATCCACTGATGTCAATAAGGTGTTAAAATTACCTACTGTGACTATATTACTGTCAGTCTCTCCCTTTATGTCCACCAAAATTTTCTTTATATATTTAGATGCTCCTATATTGGGTGCATGTATGTTTACAAGGGTTCTGTCCTCTTGTTGGATTGATCCCTTTAGTGTTATGTAATATCCTTCTTTGTCTCTTATTATGGCCTTTGTTTTGAAGTCTATTTTGTCTTATTTAACCCTTGCTTCCACAGGTTTTTGTTAAATTTCCATTTGCATTGAATAACTTTTCTTTCCCTTTATGTCCATTGTGTGTGTATCTCTTGTTCTAAGATGGGTCTCTTGTAGAGACCATGTACTGCATTTTGCCATGTATAATGTGCACTTTTTAGCCCAAATCATTGAGGGCAAAATAAAGATGTGCGTTATACAAAAGTAGTATGATTGCATATCGTGAGTATAATAATGGGCATAATAATCCCATGTAGAATGCACACAAAAACGTAGGTGTACATTATACACAGCAAAATATGGCATATGGTTCTTGTTTTCTTACCCATTCAGCTACTCTATGTCTTTTTATTGGAGCCAGTAAGCCATTTACATTTAAAATGATTACTGATAGATTATGTACTTGTTTCATTTTATTCTTTATAACAGTTATTATTATTATTATTATTATTATTATTATTATTATTATTACTACTATTATTATTATTATTATTAAAGGAAACCCTTTAAAATTTCTTGTAATATTGGGTTAGTGATATTGTACTCCTTTAGCTTCTTTTTTGCTTGGGAAGCTCTTTACTTCTCCTTCAATTTTAGATGATAGCCTTGCTGGTTAAAGTAGTCTTGGTTGTAGGTCCATGCTTTTCATTATTTTAAATACTCTATGCCAATCTCTTCTGGCCTGAAATGTTTGAAAATGAAGAACAAACTGACAGCAACCAGAGAGGAGGGGCATAGCAGGGGATAGAAGAGGAAGGGTCAAGTGAAGGAACATGTATAGAGGTCTCAAAGACAAAGACAACAGGGGCAGGAGGTGGGGGTATGAGGAGGTCAGGGGAGAGTAATGGGGGAAAATAGGGACAACTGTAATTGAACAGCAATAAAAAATTTAAAAAAATAAATTTAAAAAAAGAAATCAGCTGACAGTCTTCTGGGAGCTCCCTTGTAGGTGATTTACTGTCTTTTTCTTGCTGCTTTTAAGATTCTCTCTTCATTTTTTTACTTTTGTGATTAATATTATTCTGTGTCTTAGTCCTCTTTGGTGTCATCTTGTTTGGGATTCTCTGAGCTTCCTGGACCTGTGTATCTATTTCCTTCACCAAGTTAGGGAAGTTTTCAGTCATTGTTTCAAATAGGTTTTTGATCCCTTGCTGTCTCTCTTCTTCTTTTGGTACTTATATATAGAGTTTTTAAAGTCTATTTTGTCTGAAAGAAGTATAGCTACCCCAGCTGTCTTATGATTTCCATTTGCATGCAGTATCTTCTTCCATCCCTTCACTTTTAGACTATGTATGTCCTAACATCTGAAGCGAGTCACCTGTAGACAGCACATAGATAGGTCTTGCTTTTTATGCACTCAGCCATTCTGTTTTTTGTTGAAGAATTTAGCCCATTTACATTAAAATAATTATTTATAGTTATTGTCATTTTTAATTTTTTGTGGTTGTTTTATAGTTTTGTGTTTATGTCTTCTTCTCTTACTCTTTTTCTTTGTGGTTAAGTGACTTTCGTTAGTGATGTGCTTATGTTTCTCTCTCTTTACATTTGTATATCTACTATAAGTTTTACTTTGTGGTTACCATGAGGCTTACATATAAAATTTATATTTATAATAGTCTATTTTAAGTTGATAATATAAGTTTGAATGCATTCTAGAGCTCTGCATTTTTATTCTCCCCCCACATTTCTGTTTTTGATATCACCTCTTCTTTTTATCTTACATATCCTTAACTAGTTATAGGTGTTTTTACTGCTTCACCCTTTGACCTTCATGCTAGCTTTATAAGTGATTAATATCTGTTCCTTCACTTTAATATTTATTTACCTTTACTAGTGAGACTCATACATTCTATGTTTTATTATTATGTTGTGCCCTTTCTTTTTGGCTTTAAAAAATCCCTTTAAAATTTCATATAAGGTTTGTTTAGTGATTAACTCCTTTAGCTTTTTCTTATATGGAAAACTATGTCTTCTCCAATTCTGAATTGTAACTTTGCTAATAAAGGATTCTTGGTTGAAAGTTTTTGTTCGTATGTTTGTTTGTTTTGGATTTTGTTTTTAGGACTTTGAATACAGCCAGCCCTTCCTTTCTGGCCTGCAGAGTTTCTGCTGAAAAATCTGCTGATATTATTATGGGGATTCCCTAATACAAAAAAAAGTTGTTTTTCTGTTGCTGCTTTTATGATTCTCTTCTTGTCTTTAACTTTTGCATTTTAATTTGTCTTGGTGGGGTCTGTTTAAGTTTCCCTTATTTAGAACTCTCTGTGGTTTTTGAGTGTGAATGTCTGTTTCATTCCCCAGGTTAGGAAAGTTTTCGGACATTATTTATTCAAATAAATTTTCTGTATTTTTTTCTTTCTCATCTCATTCTGAAATTTCTATAGTGTTCATGGCATTTTGCTTGGTATTCCATTAGTCCCTTAAACTATCTTCACTTTTTATTTATTTTTTTGTTTATTTATTAATTTATTTTAGCTGCTCTGATCAGGTGAGTTCCACTGCCCTGTATTTGAGTTCAGTGGTTCTTTCTTCTGCTTTTTCTACTTTGATATTGAACTGCTCTAGTGTATTTTTCACTTCAGTTTATGAGTTATTTAACTCTGTGAATTTTGGTTTTTTTTACTTTCTTATATTTTCTGTCTCTTTTGTCAATGTAAGAAAGTCCATACCTGTATGGAATTTTTATAAGAGTTTATTTGAGACAAACTGGTGACATGCCAGGAAGCAAGATCTCAGTGTTCCAGAGAATGATAGTTTTGCAGTTCTGCTTATACATTTGGAATAAAGAAAGGAATGTAAAGATTACATGAAGGTGGATAAAACAAGGTAGATAAATTTCTATGATTAGATTACTGGATAGTTAAGAAGATCATGTGCCCTTTTTAGGATGGTTACCCTTCTGAGGAGTCTGAAAAAGAGGGTTATGTTAACCTAGTTGCACAAGAACAAAGATGTTTTTCTCACTTCCCCAATATGTAGTTGTTTCACAGATTACTTTTAGTTTTTTTCCCCATAGGTAATTATTCTTTAAGTAACTATAGATTCAGCATGTCCCTGGGAGGAGGTGAATTCAGAATATTCCTACTTCACCATCTGAACCCTTTGTTAGCCATTAAAATCAAATCCTGGGCCCCAGCTTTAGAGATCTGATTTCATACTCATTTTACCAAGAAACTCAGGTGATTCAGATGGTCTCAGCACTGCATTACAAAGGCATACTACTTTTATGATAATCTAAATGCATACTGAAGAATAAATCCTTTGTAGGAAACCTACAAAGCATTCTCTCCTCACTAGGGTGGAGAAGTTAAGCAGAGAAATACCAAGGGAGGAAAGAAAGTAATGATATCATATCTTCTTATAAACATGCCAATAAAATAATAATAGATCTCCTGTCAACTATACCAATGGCATTGGACAGTGGAAGAACCCTTACCTATGGAATGCTTTTAGCAAGATATACCCAATCCATTTAGAACTGCTTATGTAAGCAAAACACCATGGATTTATGAAACACGGCTCCCTAAAAAACATCATATAACCTATGTAATACTGTTAATAAACAACTGAGATTAAAATTTTAAGTACAAAACAGATCTCTTTTGTGTAAATAATGTAGCCATATATATTGATTAGTGACCTCACATATTGATAGAGGCTAGAGTGCATCCCAACACAGCCAGAAAGGATTGGAAAGCTGTGTTTATTATCTCAGATTTCTCTTTTGTACATGTGTCTCATGATTATTTGTGTTCTTTTAATTATGAGGAAACCTTGCTGCTAAGTAGGACCTTTGATTTGAGTGCTTATGCTTTCACTTGGTTCCTTTGTGCAATCTTACATACAAAATCCTCGATGATCTGGGTCCTGCCTCCATTTTATCTCCCAAAACCTGTCCTCTACCCACCAACCATATCAAACAACAACCTGGAGTTATGCAGATGCACCAAGATGCCTCATTCCTAAGTGCCCTATCTTGGACTACATGCATGTCCCTTTGCCTGAAATTACTCCCTTATCCACTGCTGATCTCACAAGACTCATCTTAAGTGTCTCCTCTATAAGAAGTCTCCCTAGGAGAACTGATCACTCCCTTCTCTGTATTCCACAGGACATGAAGCCATGACAGACTTCCCCCAAGGGCCCGCTATAACTTTACTACATGTTTTTCTCATATCCATTTCAGAATCCAGCTTCATACTTATAGTAAGTATAACAACTGGTTATTTTATCAAATAATAGGTACAAACATTTGTAAATCACAGGTCTTCTATTACTAAACCTCATATTGTCCTGAAGCCTTAATCCACACTCTAGGCTTTGCTATTATATGTAATTTTTTGTTATGTTAAAATGAGGTACATCTTTGTATACTAAGTGAATCAGAGCTGTGCCTCATTGATCTTGGTACCCCGAGTGCTTTGCACATAAAAGGAACTGTTCAAGTGTGAGGGGAAGAGCGAGGTAGGGCAGAAGGCAAGACTGCTCTTTCCTTGAGTTTGATTCAGGGCTTTGGCACCCTCATGGGACTGAAGGGCGGTGGGATTCTATCAATCCCTGATAAAGAGCCAACTCTGCAGTCACACAGAACTAAATGGTCAAATGAGCACAGCCTCCTGGAAAATTCCTCCAAGGTTACAGGTCATTATAGTCAAATGTCATGCCTGCTGTGTGTTAAGACCACAAAAGCTTTCCTGTGGAGACCACGGCGTTATCAAGTTTAAACCACAGTAGGCTTTATGAACTGCAACCTTGATCCTATACATTCTTTTGGGGAAAATACACCTTTGTGAACACATCCCCTTTCTGACTTGAAAAGGATTCAATTGCTGTGGACCAATTCTCAGACTGCATGATCAAAGGAAATTCAAGGAGATAGATTTGATTGCATGTAAGATGCCAGTAGATAGCATTGCAAGCACAAGTCACTGGCTTTGGAAAACCCAGCCCTAGACTTTTGCCATTTCTGTGGGCAATTGCAACGTCCCCCAGAGACCTGTCTATAAAGCTTGGGGAGGATAATTCAGTAGTTTGAGCTGACAGGAATCCCTGGGGACCCTCCAGTCTGTAGCTGTTGTCACTAGACTGTAGCGCCATCTCACAAGTATCCTCCAAACAAGACTGTTTTTGCTTACCACCATATTAACCATATTCCCAGCACCTAGCATAGCACCCGCCCCCCGAAAAATACCCTCTGCATTTTGATTTAAAGATGGAATGAATAGATGAACAGCCAGCAGCAGCTGTTCATAAAATCATTTTCTCTACATTCCTAGATTTGCAGAAAATCCTTGCTGAATGAAGCACAGGGATACAAAATGAATATTTGATATAGGTAAGTAAATTGGGAAAATGTTTTGCAAATGTTTGGTTTTTGATTGGGTGTGACTGGAGAAGAAATAAGTAGTGAATAGTGGCAGGAGCAAGCATAAGGAGGGCTACCAGAATACAAGATACATGAACTTCAAACTCGAGAAATCCAAACACATAATCTTTTACTGCTAAACAGTTGTAAATATAATTAGCCAACTCCCAGAAGAAATACACACAGGGTTAGGGCTGTTGCTGTCAGTTGCAGTTTAGCCAAATTTGATATTTAGCCTCATGCATAAAAAGGCATTTTATTGTATATAACGGGGCATCAGGCTTTTTGCAGCAGACAGGAAATATCCCTTTGAAGGCATCAAATATCCAAGTCACAGCCTTGGAAAAATACCTTAGTAGCTTCCTCAGCAGAAAAAAAAAATGAAGCAGGAAGCAGCATTAACTGAAATGTAAAGAGTGTGATATTGTCATTTGTAGTAAGAAATGTTGACCTAAGAACATACAAACCTGTAGGAAAATTTTATGAGTTTATTAGAATTTATTTGAGCAAAACAGAAGATAGGCTGGAAAGCAAGATCTCAATAAGCAGAAAAATGCTTCAGAGAATGACAGTTTCTTTTATATATTTGCAATTTCTTACATACACTTAGATTTTAGGAAGATTACAAGAAAGTAAAAGAAAGCAAGGCAGGGATCACAGGGGTGTCAAACTCGTTTTCACCAAGGGGGTGGTGGGGCGGGGAGGGCCATGTCAGCCTCAAGTTGCCTTCAAAGGGCCGAATGTAATGTTAGGACTCTATAAATGTAACTACTCCTTAACTAGGGGCAGGGAGCTCCGTGCTGCTGCCAGGTAGAAACAAGGTGGAGGGCTGGATTCAGCCTGTGGGCCTTGCGTCAGCCGCCTGTGAAATACAGGATAGTTAACAAGCTAAGTGCTCTCTTACTAAGTGGTGAATGGTGGCAGGGGCAAGCCTGTTTCTGAGGGGTGCAAAGAAGCAGCAGCTTTTCAAAGGTGTGTCAATGTAAGAATGGCCAGGGCTTGCTGGAGGCAAAGGTAAACCTTTTACTAAAGAAGTTATAGGCCTAGGGCATTGCTACCCACATGACCTGCCCGGTTACGAATTTGTGGTCAGATCACGCTTCGAGGTTAATTTTGGGCACTGGCCTAGTCACATTTATTATAGAGCCCCTTTTGCAACCACAGAAATATATAATTGGTCTTCATCCCTGTTTCTGGCACAATGTTCAAAAAAACCCTTGTACTTTCCTAAGTGATGAGAGCAACAAAGCTCTTTCGTTATGTCAGTGACACACCTTTCTCATTATACCTACGGAGGGGATCGGGTTCCAAAGGAGTCAATGGTGTGATTAGGGAATGGGAAAGTTCAGTCCTCCCCCATCCAACCTCAGTCGTTAATGGCTAATGATTTAATCCATCATGTCTGTATAATGAAGCCTCCTTAAAAAAGAGGAAAAGGAGGAAGAAGTTTCAGAGGGCTTTCAGGTTGGTGAACCAGAACGCTTCCGTGAGCCACTATCCCACTCCCACAGTCCACAAGGACCTTTTATTTGGAGACCTCTCCCGGTGTATCTCTTCATCTGGCTGTTGATTCAAATCCTTCAATATCCGTTGTAATAAACTGGTAAACTAATAGGTAAACTGTTTCCCTGGGTTCTGTGATCCACTCTAGGCAATTAATAGAACCCAAGGAGGGCCTCCTGGGAACTGCTGATTCAGTCAGTCAGAAGCACAGGTGACAACCTGAACTTGCAACTGGAGGGGGGACAATCTTGTGCCACTATGCCCTTAACCTGTGGAAGGTGATGTTCTATCCAGGTAGATAATGTCAGGAGAGTTGAATTGTATGATACCCAGCCAGTGTAAGAGAATTGTTTGGTGGTGTGGGAAAACCCCCGTGTGTGGGAATTGGGTGCAGAATTTTAAAAGCATTAGTTGAACTGAGGCCAGACACTTTGGCTGGAGAAGCGTTGGCATGAATTAATGAATGCATGACCCCACCCTCTTCACTCTATTTAAAATATCAGAGTTCTTTAAGCTTCTTCCAGCTTTCCCACCCTTTAAATCTGGAATCACACATTTCCTATGTGATCCCTTACAGAATTCAAAGGCTAAGATTTCTTACCTCATTAACAGTAAGAAATAGATTCTTATGAGCAAAAAAGAAAAAAAAATACTTTGTTCTCCTGTCAAACTCCACCCTGCCTGTGATTGCGTAGTGCTTAGGCAGGAGGTTTGCTAACACCAGGCGTTGACAGCTGTCTCTCCCAAATAAGTTCTGCATTAGCCAGCAGCTGCTGCCTAAATGACAGAAAGCCAGAGCTGCTGTCAGCCCATTCCCCTCTCATTAACTTCCCATTCTGTTCTTGACGGGAGCCCACCTTGCCTTGCCACAAAGTCTTCTCTACCCCCTTGTCCCCAGACCCTGTCCTGTTGGCTTGTCTCTCAGGTCTCCCCAGGCCTGCCCAATCCAGCTCCATTACTGCACTCACCGTCACCTCCCTAAGGCCTCCCTCCTTGCTACCCTGGCCTCCACCAGCCAGTCCCTGCTCCCCAGCCCCTCAGAACTGTTTCTTGCTCTAACCTCAGATTTCAGCATAATTACCTTTGCTATTTATTGTTACTGACTTAGCAACACTTGCATCTTATTTGGCTTTCAGACCATCTGAACAGTCCTTTTTGACAGCTTTTTTCCTGGGGTAGAGGGAAGGAGTTATTCAATGAATTGCAATACTATCCAAATTCTAGGGAAATTCCAACCAAAAATTACAGTTTCTGGAATAAATGCCACCCCAATGGCAATTCTAATTTGCTTCTCTGAGCGCCACTGCAGTTAGTTAGAGTCCAGTTCGTTCTAACTCCACGTCAGGATGCAGTCACTGTTAAAGACGGACGCGAGCGCAGCAACGCGGTTAACGTGTCATGGATGTCAGAAATGCACGGACACCTGTGTGACACACCAAAGCACAGGAGGATGGAGGTGACACTTCATTTCCATAAGTCCATTAACATGGAAACAAAGGGGGTAATTAACATAAAAAGTTTAATTTAGCATAAAGACTGAACACAGAAAGCATTCAACATTAGCTGTTGGTACTATTTTTCATTATTTCAAGACCATAGGAATGGTAAGCTCAGAAAATGCCCTCTGTGATGACAAGGGCTGGAAGTAAGGAAACAGACATAAATATACAATGACCCAGAAAAAAAAGATTAAAATTTATTGACAAACCTATTTTATTTTTTAAAGATTTTTTAATTTATTTCTAGAGAGAGGGGAAAAGAGGGAGAAAGAGAAGGAGAGAAACATCAATGTGTGGTTGCCCCTCATGTGCCCCCTCCTGGGGACCTGACCTACAACCCAGGCATGTGTCCTGACTGGGAGTCGTACCAGCGACCCTTTTGTTCACAGGCTGGCACTCAATCCACTGAGACACACCAGCCAGGGCAATAAACCTATTTTAAATGTTAGTGAAGGTGTTGTTGGACTAGGAAGAAGGAGTTTTGAGTATGAAGAAATTTTCTGCAGTGCTGGTTGGGGTATTAGTTTGCTAGGGCTATCATAAAAAAATACTACTAACTGAATGGCTTGAACATCAGAAATTTATTGTCTCATAGTTTCGGAGGCTGCAAGTCCAAAATCAAGGGGTTGGTAGGGCTGGTTCCTTCTGAAGCTGGGAGGGAATGATCTGTTTGGGCCTCTCTTCTGAGTGTGTCAATGGCGGTGTTCTTGTGTCTCTCTATACTGTCTCTCCTCTGTGTGTGTGTGTCCAGCTTTTCCCTTTTAATAGGAATGGGAGCCCATGACCTCATCTTATCTTACTATCGTACATCGGCAATAGCCCTTTTTCTAAATAAGGTCACATTTTGAAATACTGGGGTATGGACTTCAACATATGAATTTGGGGGGACACAGTTTAGCCCATAACAGCTGATGAGATATAACAAGATGCTTAAAAATAGACGTAGCCTCAGATATTAATTCCAAGTACTGGGCACACAAACATGTGGGTAAAAGTTAACAGTTGTAACATATTTTTTAAACTGAGAAATACTGAAATACCCTAAATAGTCAGTAATAGCTACATGGTTAAGTTGATCTCAATGTACACGTTATAGTAGAATCTTACACAATTTTTGAAAAGGTGTTTAAATATTCAACACATTAGAAATCTTAGTCATATATTAACTTAAGGAATTAAATTTTTTTTTGGATTATGTGAACTGATTGTAACAATTTCTATGTGAAATAAGCTAATATATTAACTGCATTATACCTGTGAAATGGAATTATAAGAATTATGAGTAGAATTTCTTAACAATACCTATTTTTGTATTTTCAAGTGGTCTACAAGAATGTTACATTTGAAGTTTTTATAAAATGTTTTAAAGAATATTTTTAAAAAGACACTGCATCACTGAACCATTCTTTAGTTTCAGTCTCACCTAAATTTCTACTCATAAACATCTTTCTATTTTTGAAATTCTATTAAACAGATGTCTATTTTAATAAATTTTGCTAAATTTTGTCAATTTTGCTAAATTTTTTGACCAAAATAACAGATGTTTTGTTTTTCCTAGTTTCAGTACATTTGAATCAAATTGCTGTGTAATTAGAATGTTAAAATCTTATCTGATAAAAACAGAATTAGCCATTATTGCTCCACTTATCCAGTTAACATTTGGTTGCCTATTATCTCTCGGAGGCAGGCCCACTGCTAGACTCTTCAGGATACAGAAAAAACAATTGTTATTGTCAAGTCTGAACAGCAGGAAAGGTGAGGGGAAAGTATATTTAATGAAAACTTAAATGTGAATTCCTTTTGGTGAGGGCGTGTTCACATAGATTTTGGTTCACCTAGCCTGGCCAGCTACTTATTTTTCTTTTATTGATGAAAGCTGTCCACTGTGTGTTCAGGTTTCCATTTATGATGTGCTGGCAGTGCATTAAGGCCTAGCTATAAATTACTGGCGTGTTCACTCTGTTTTAATTTGACAACTTGAATGGAATAAATACTTAAATGGTCCGTTGGTTTTCTCTGAATGGAGGTAATAATTTTATACATAGCCAAGGTAATGTTGATATTGACAAAAATTATCTTTCCTCATGACTGTTCTATTGGGGTAAACCAGTAGTGTTTAAGCATTAATAGAACTCATGTAATTTCTCTCCATTACCTGCCCAGGTGTAGATGATACCATAAACAGATGAACTATAAGTTAACACAAGACTCAATTTCATACAGAGCTCTCTGTTGTATTTTAAAAGCCCAGGATAAGGATATCTCCTGTATATAAGAACATTTCCAAATTATTAAGACCACGTCATTCAGAAAAATACACTCAATTTGCCTCTATAAAATGAACGAAAAATTTTTACCAACCTATAAACTTCTTTGTCAAATATCTCATTGGATGTCCCTGGAAAAGAGGAAACATGCCTCCGGTAGATTATTTTATCATAGGCCATTACCTTTGATTTTCAAACTACACGAAGATTTTCCCTTCCTTTCAAAGAACTCGAGTAAAGTCAGAATCAATTATATGTGTATAAGTACACAATATTTCACTAAGGGAAATCACTCTGAATAACCAGTTCCTAGGGCTTTGCCTACCCAATAACCTAAGGTGCACATAAGCCGTGCATGCTTGTTTGATGATCTAAGCAGTGCTTCTCAACTAGGGGCCATTTGGCAATGTCTGGAGACATTTTAATTGTCACCCCAGGGGACTGCTACTGGCATCTAGTGGGCAGAAACCAAGGATTCTGCTAAACATCCAACAACACACAACGAAGGGAGCCCTCCGTTAAAAAAAAAAAAAACACACACACACACACACAATTATCCTGCTCCAAATATCAAAAACATAATTAGTGCTAAAGTAGAAAAACCCTGATCTAGGTATTTCCAGCATACCGCGGTCTCCTCCCCCCAAATAGTTGAACATCACATTAGCTAACTGAAGACTCGGGTTGTTGGTCTTCAACATTTTTCCTGAAGAAATAAATGCCATGAATCCCACTCACAGGAGTTCGAAACGTAAGTTCTAATTTAGCAATTCTCAGTCGTGTACCAGCACAGCACATTGAGCAACTGTAGGTCACTCCCAATTTTGAATTAATATGTGTTAAAGGGTTAAGATAAAAAAAATTTTAATGATCTTTTTGCATATGAAATACAGAGGAGGCAAGGTTAATAATGTCTTACAGTCACTTGCAATATGTATTCTTGACGGTGGTGGTGTTTATATTTTATTTTTTATTTTTCAATTACAATATACTTTCAATATTATTTTGCATTGGTTTCTAGTGTACTTAAATGTCATGAAATAAGGAAAAACAGAGCATGGTGGTTAGACAATCATATCCTTCACAAAGTGTTCCCCTGATATTTCCAGTATCCACCGGGCACCATACAGTTACCACAATGTGATTGACGGTATTCCCTATCCCGTAATTCACAACCCCGTGACTATTCTGTAACTACTACCTTGTACTTCTTTTTTTTTTAAACATTTTTTTAAATATTTTATTTTTATTTATTTTTTTAGAGAGAGGGGAAGTGAGGGAGAAAGAGAGGGAGAGAAACAGCAATGTATGGTTGCTGCTCACATGGCCCTCACGGGGACCTGGCCTGCAACCCAGGCATGTGCCCTGACTGGGAATCGAACCAGGACCACTTGGTTCCCAGCCCACACTCAATCCACTGAGCTACACCAGCCAGGGCACTACCTTGTACTTCTTAATCCCTTCACCTCTTCTACCCAACTCTTCTCCACTCTGAGTACCACCTCTCTGCTCTCTGTGTCTGTGAGTCTCTTTCAATCATGTTTATTTTGTTCTTTACATTTGACATATAAGTGAAATCCTATGGTATTTGTATTTCTCTGATTGACATATTTCACTGAACATAATACCCTCTAGGTCTATCCATGATGTCTCAAATGATAAGATCTTATTCCTTTTTATGTCCAAGTAATATTCATATATGTGTGTGTGTGTGTGTGTGTGTGTATTTTTTTCCCCTTTAAGTGTGATGTTGGCTGTGGGTTTATCATATATGGTCTTGATTATGTTGAAGTACATTCCCCCTATTGCCGCCTTGCTGAGTTTATATCATATGGTGCTGAATTTTGTCAAATACTTTTTCTGCATATATTGATATGTGGTTTTATCCCTCATTCGGCTTACATGGTATATCATTTTAATTGATTTGTGAACATTTTACCAACCTTCCATCCCTGGAATAAATCCCACTTAATCACAGTGTATGATATTTTAATGTATTGCTGGATTTGGTTTGCTGATATTTTGTTGAGGGTTTTTGCATGTAAATTCATCAGGGATATTGCCCTATAACTTTCTTTCTTGGTAGTGTTTTATGTGATTTTGAAACTAGGATAAATGTGAGCCTCATAAAATGAACTTGGAAATTTTCCCTCATCTTGAACTTTTTGGAATAATTTCTATAGGAAAGATGTATTTATTTGAATCTTTGCTAAAATTCACCTGTAAAGCCGTTTGACCTAGGATGTTGTTTGGCTTTTTTTGTTTTTGTGTTTTACTGCTTTGATTTCATTACTTGTATTCTATCTGTTCATATTTTCTGTTTCTTCTTGATTCAGTTTTGGATGATTGTATGTTTCTAGGAATTTATCCATTTCTTCCAGATTGTCCAATTTGTTATCATACAGGGTAGGGCAAAAGAAGGCTTACAATTGTGAGCACTTGAAACACAGAGTTTATTCTTATATTGTTATTTAATAATTATTGTACTATTTTCCATACAAATAACTGTACACCTACTTTTGTCTCACCCTATATAGTTGTTTTTATATTTTCTTACAATCCTTTGTAGTTCTGTGGTATCAGTTCTTACTTCTCCTCTTTAAATTCTGATTTTATTTATTTGGGTCCACTCTCTTTTTTTCTGGATAAGTCTGGTAAAGGTATTTAAATCTTATTTTTTTCAAAGATCTGCATTTGATTTCATTCATCTTTTGTATTTTTGTAAGACTCTATTTCATTTATTTCTGCTCTGATTATTATTGTTTTCTTCCTTCTACTTGTCTTGGGCTTTGTTTGTTATTCTTTTTCTAGTTTCTTTAGGTGTAAGTTTATATTGTTTATTTCAAATATATCTTGCTTTATGAGGTAGACAATATTGCTATGAATTTCCCTCTTAGGAGGAGAGGGGAGGGGATAATGGGGGAAAAGGGAGAAAGGTTTACAGGAACAATTATAAGGACATATGGACAATAACAAGGGGGTGGAAATGGGGCGGGGGTGGGGAGGGCTGTAGTGGTAGGGAGGGGTGAGGGGGAAAGGCAGAAAACTGTTCTTGAACAACAATAAAAAAAATTTTTTTAAAGAATTTCCCTCTTGGGACTACTTTCACTTTGTCACATAGATTATGGTGTTGTATTTTCATTTTCGTTTGTTTCAAGATATTGTTTTTATTTCTCTCTTGATCTCATTGTTAACTTATTCATTGTGTAGTAACACGTTATTTAGATTTGATGTCATTGTGTGTTTTTCAGGTTTTTTTCCTTGTGATTGATTTCTATAGTTTCATACCACTTTGGTCAGAGAAGATGCTTGGTATGATTTCAGTCTTCTTAAATATTTTGAGACTTATTTTGTGTCTTAATATGTGGTCTATGCTAGAAAATGTTTCATGTGCACTTAAAAAGAATATATATTCTGCTGCTTTGGAGTGAAATGCTCTGAAAACGTTTAAACCCATCTGGTCTAATGTGCTATTTGAGGCTGCTGTTTCCTTGCTGATTTTGTTGTCTAGAAGATTTACCCACTGATGTCAAAATGTGGTGTTAAAATCCCTCACTATTACTGAAAATTCTTCCCTTTATGTCTCCTAGATTTTCTTTATATATTTAGATGCTCCTATGTTGGGTGTATATATATTTAGAAGGGTATGTCCTCTTGTTGGATTGACCCCTTTATCCTTATATAATGTCCTTCTTTGTCTCTATTATAGCCTTTGTTTTAAAGTCTATTTTGTCCGATATAAGTATTGCTAGCCCAGCTTTTTTTTATCATTTCCATTTGCATGAAATGTGTTTTCCATCCCTTTACTTTTAGTCTGTATGTATCTTTCATTCTGAGGTGGGTCTTTTGTAGACAGCATAGATATGGTCGTTTTCTTATCCGTTCAACTATCCCATATCTTTTTATTGGAGCAATTAAACCATTTATATTTAAAGTGATTATTGATAGGTACATAACTGATTGCCATTTTATTCTTTATAACTATGTTTCCTCCTATTCTTCTTAAAGAAGATCCTTTAACATTTCATGTGATACTGATTTGGTGGTAATGAACTCCTTTAGCTTTTTCTTATTTAAGAAGCTATTTATTTCAATTTCAAATGATAGCCTTTCTGGGTAGAGTAGTCTTGGTTGTATGCCCTTGCTTATCATCACTTTGAACATTTCATGCCAATCCCTTCTGGTCTGAAATCTTTATGTTGAGAAATCAGCTGAAGCTCTCTTGTAGGTAACTGTCTCTTGTTACTCTTAAGATTCTCCTGTCTTTAACCTTTTCCATTTTAATTATACTGTGTCTTGGTGTGGGCTTCTTTGGGTTTACCTTGTTTGGGATTCTCTGTGCTTCCTGGACATGTGTGTCTTTTTCTTTCACCAGGAGAAGTTTTTGGCCATAATTCTTTAAATGGGTTCTCAATCCATTGCTCTTTCTCTCCTCCGTCTGGTTCCACTATGATGCTGACATTGTAACACCACATGTTGTATCAGAGGTCCCTTAGACTATCCTCATTTTTTTTAATTCTTTTTTTGCTGTTCTGATCTGTTGTTTTCTGCTACTTTGTCTTCCAAATCGCTGATTTGATCCTCTGCTTCATCTAGCCAGCTGTTGATTCTTTCTAGTGTATTCTTCATTTCAAATAATGGTATTCTTCATTTATGACTCTTTTTATGGTTTCTATGTTGATTTTTTTTATTGCTATCTCTTTGTTGAATTTCGCACTAAGTTCCTTAAGCATCCTTACAACCACTGTTTTGACCTCTGTATCTGGTAATTTGCTTGCCTCCATTTGTTTTTTCTTTTCCAGAGGATTTCTCTTGTTCTTTCATTGGGGCATGCTTCTTTGTCTCCACATTTTGGCCTATCTGTTTCTATGGATTAGATAGATCTGCTATGCCTCCAAGTCTTGGTATGGTGGCTTATAGAGTAAGTATCTTGTAGACTCAGTGGCTCAGTTTCCCTGATCACCTGAGCTAGGTGCTCCAGGAATGTCTTTCATGTGGGTTATGTGAGCCCTCCTGTTGTAGTTGAATCTTGATTGCTATAGTCCCATCTGTGGGTGGGGTTGCTCCTCTGGCTGGCTATGAGGTTTGATCCTGCCCTTACTGGCTGAGCTACTATGTGAGGGCTGGCTCTGTGAAGCCGATTTCCACTAAAAGGGCCTGGTACAGGTCAAGATCTCCCTTTGCTGTGCCACTTGTGGAACTAATTGGGTCATGAACTGATATGATCTTAATCCCATCACTGAGTGTGTTGTTTCTGAGTGTGTTGATATCAGGTGCTGCCTGTGACTGGCCCTGGGCTACCTCTTTGGAACTACAAAGTGATTCAAAATTTGTGGTTTCCTCTGCTGGGCCTCAGTGTGCATTGGAGTGGTCAAGCTGTGCACCAAAGCTGGTTCCCACCAGCACTGAGCCGAGGGGCAGGTCAGCAAAAGGCCCACAGATCTCTGAGATCCACCTCTTCCCACTAGCTGTTTGTTAGGCTCATTCACTGAAACAGCCTCTTATGGTATGCAAGTTGCAAAACTTTTTATTCTCCTTTTTTCACTCAGGCTCCTGTGGTAGGTAAGAACTATCCTTAGAAATGCCTTGCTTAAACAATTTATGTTTCCAAAACAATTAGGGCTGCCAAATCCAGAGGTTTTAGAGGTGTATTTGAATATTAATCTTTCTAGGGGATTGTCTGCTCATGCCAGATTAGATAATGTGGTAAGTGAATTAGAAAAGAGTAAATCCAGAACACATTTGCATTAATGCTTTCTATTTCCTAGAAATGTTTCCCTGGTTATTGTTAGATAGCCATGGTAAGCAAGTTATCAATTAATTGCTGAAAAATGCAGTGTGTATATTACTTTGGTCTTTAATTGGCTACAACTTTTCTTTCTCATTAAATGATAATTTTATTGTTAAAGTAAACAAAGCTATTAGAACAGTAGTCAATTCTTTGGAAAAACTATATAATACAAATTTCACTTGTAATTATGAGTCAATTTTTCTATAATGAATAGACCTCAGAGTTGAACTTCTTTTAATTATGGAAGTTGAATAGTCTGCCTCCAAGGAAGAAATGTATCTAAAACCCTTAACTTTCCTGAGAATGGTTATTATAACTTATTATAAATTCCTCATTGTACTAGTGTATTTATTTTCATGTGATATATAATATTTATTCATAAAATAAATGAACTTATGAAGAGATTGTATTTAAGCTATAATTTAAAAAGTAACTTGTTTGATTAAAACTTTAAAAATATAACTTCCTGTTTTTTAAAGTAGAGAATCTCAAACAAAATTTAATATTCTTTATTACTTTTATCCATCATAATAAAGTCATTACTTTTGGAGTATCCTTTGCATGTTTCTCCAAGTCACGATAATTTAAAAAGGACTAGATTTACTTTGTAGCCATATGCCTACTTTTAAAATTATTTCACTTTAAAAATTTCAATTAAACTTACAATATCCAACTTCCCTTTTCCTAACATGACCCCTTATCAATGAATAGTACTTTCCATCATAGATTCTTAGTGTTAAAAAAAAAATTCAAATGAGTAAATTTTTAAAATCTTATTGGCTTTATTCAATGAAGCTGTATGAAATGAAAAACTCCTATAGGCAGAAGGAAACAGGAACAGGAAGTTATACTAGACAAAAGGAGGGTTGGTAATTTCAAGGTTACTTTCCTTAGGAGAGGTCAGAGGTCTGTCAGGCAGATTACCAAGCTACTATTGATCAAGTGATTTTCGATAAACTGGTTTATGATTCCATGTCTAGGAGAGCCAAAACTACACTTAAATCTTGGTTTGGTGACATGGGGCTTAACATAAGTGACTCTATTTTGCCTCTTTTTTCTTGTTTTTAAAAATTCCCTGCCCCTCCTCTCTTTGATGAGACTCTAAAACTTAACTGTCAGATGGAATCAAAATTTAAGGCCTCAGTGCTATTCCCAGCTACCACTCTGCAGTTTTCACCATTTTTCCCCCTGAATTTCTATGTGGTATATTCACAGGCCATGATGTCTGGCTCACATTATTTAAGTTGCTCATTCTCTTCATTCCCTTCCTGATGTTACAGTTTTACAAATATCATTTGCTTGGTGGTTAGTGGCTATGAACATGCATTTAAAACTTTCAAGAGAATACAGTTAACCAGGGAGACTACCATAAGCAGGGTAATTCCCAATGTCTGGAGTGCACTTCAGAGCCATGATTCCCAAACCATTCAGAATCAAGTTAGTCAAAGAAAGACCCCATTGAAAGAGTCACTTTTTAAAGCTTAGCTGGCTTATTCAGTGATCTTATATGGCTGAGTCTCACCCTCCCCAGAAATGTCAATTAAAGGGCAGCAAGTGGTGTTGACCGCAGCACAAACACCTCCCTACTCAGTGAAAATATAATCAAGGGCCATCCTAACATCAAGAACAACTTTGGCCAGAGAGACTAAGGAGGTTTTGTTGGGCAGCTATTGCTTTAGCATTAGGTTGTGCAATAGCTTTAAGAGTTAAGAAGAGGTTCCTGATTGTAGCCTCACATGCACTTACTCCTGTCCAGGAGAGTAAGGGGTCTGCCAAAGGAAGCTACCAGTAGTTTTGAATCATGAATGCCTCCTGATATTTCCTGTTTGAGTCCATAGCTTGGGACTGGAAAGGTGGCAGCCACAAAGGCCAGCAAATTTAAGGGTCTGTAGACCTACCCTTGCCTTGTCCACTCCTCCCCCACACCCCATTTTTTTGGTACAGAGCCTGGCTACAGGGTTCCCTGGGTTGTTAACCAGAGATAGGGAAATGGGCACCCAGGCTGAGAAAATGTATGTTTGTTCCAGAAAAACTGAGAGGCATTGGAAATCAAGGAGAAGTTTCGTGATGAGCAAAGCTACAGATCATCAGTATTGCGGCAAATCCAACAACTGTTTGGAGGTTGGATAACCCACTTTGTAGTGGCCTGAGATATGTGAACAATAGCATTATATTTCCAGGTCATATCAAGGCAAAAGGTAGACAAAAAAAAATTAAAAGTCTTCATAGAATTAGGAAGGAAAGTGATCAGAGTTGAAAGGAGGAATGGAAAGAAATGTTCTTGATCCAGTGTCTTGGGAGGAAGCAGTCTACACTGATGTCAGCTACTTCTCGTCCTAATCGATTTCAGTTTGAGGTCTCCAGCATCTGGACAGGACCAGATGATGGGTGAAGCCTCCATCCGTTGTTAAATATGCACCCAACATTTGACAACTTCTAACGTGGCAGCTGTGTCAGTGGCCAAGAGTACTTGGTAGAGTCCTTTCCATGAATCTCAATTTTGCAAAAGTATCAGTAAAACAAAACTCTGTGTAAAAGGCAAAAGACATAAAAATGCCTTGGTTAAAGACCTGATGAGAATTTATTATAAGGGAATTGACAATGAAACTTAGTTATTTCTGTGATATACAACATTTTAAGATAATAACTTGACTTATGACTGATAATATTATACCAGGACATATCAGATTATTAGGAACTTTATAAAATTTCTAGAACATATATTAAAAATATATATGCATACAAATATAACCTAAGGAGGGCTAGCATCAGTTCTTATGTGAAAGTAACCAAGTTCTTTCATCTTATATGAAAGAACTGAGGTAAGTTCTTTCATATCTACTTTTTGAGAGTTTTTATCATAGATACTGAAATTTTTCAAATGCTTTTCTGCATCTATTGAGATAGTCGTGATTTTTTATCCTTGGTTTTGTTTTTTTATTCTTCAATTCCAGTTGACATTCAATATTATTTTACATTAGTTTCAGGTGTACAGCATAGGGGTTAGACATTTATATAACTTACAAAGTAAATCCCCCAGATAAATCTAGTACCCACCTGACACCATACACAGTTATTACAGTATTATTGACTATATTCCTGATGCTGTACTTTACATCCTGTGACTATTTTGTACCTGCCAATTTTTATGTCTTAATCTATTCACCTTTTACACCCAATCCCTCATTCTCCCTCCCGTATGGCAACTATGAGTTTGTTTTCTGTATCTATAACTCTATGTTCTTATCCTTGGTTTTGTGATGTGATGAATCACATTGATTTTTTGCAGATATTGAACTACCCTTGTATCCCTGGTATAAATTCCACTTGATATCAGTGTGTAATACTTATACTGTACTGTTGAATTCAGTTTGTTAGTATTTTGTTGAGAATTGTGACATATTTTCATCAGAGATATTGGCCTGTCATTCTCTTTTTTGTAGTATCTTTGTCTGGTTTTGGTATCAAGGTAATCCTGGCTCAAAGAACGAGTTTGGAAGTGTTCCATCCTCTTCAAATTTTTTGGAATGGGTTAAGGAAAGGTACTAATTCTTTAAAAGTTTGACAGAATTCACCTGTGAAGCCATCTGGTCTTGGGCTATCATTCGTTGGGAGTTCTTCTTTTAATTACCACTTCAATTTTATTGCTAGTAATTGGTCTGTTGAGATTCTCTGTTTCTGCCTGGTTTAGTCTGAGAAGGTTATATGTTTCTGAAAAGTTATCCATTTCTTGTAGATTGTTGAATTTGTTGGCATACAATTGTTCATAGTGTTCTTCAATGATCTTTTGTATTTCTGTGCTGTTAGAAATAAAATACAAGAGATTACTTTTATTTATATTCTCTCTTTTGCTTGCTAGGGTATTGTCAAATTTCTTTCTTTAAAGAACCAGCTCTTAATTTCATTAATTTTTTTATTTTTCTATTTTTTATTTCCATTCCTATCTTTATTACTTCATTCCTTTTACTTAAATTGGGTTTTGTTTGTTCTTCTTTTTCTAGTTTCTTTTGGTATAAATTTACATTGCTTATTTGGGATTTTCCTGCTTCTTGAAGTAGGCTTGTATAGCTATAAACTTTCCTCTTATAATTGTTTTTGTTGCATCCCATATATTTTGTAAGATTGTTTTTTCATTTGTCTCAAGGCAGATTTTGATTTCCTCTTTCATCAATTGGTTGTTTAGAAGCAGGCATGTATTTGTGGGTTGTTGGGCTTTTTTTCAGTAGTTGATATCTAGTTTCATGTCATTGTGTTTAGAATATATGCCTGATATAATTTCATCCTTCTTCTATTTTTGAGGCTGTTTTATAGGCTAGTATGTGATATATTCTGGAAAATTTTCCATGTACACATGAAAAAAATCTGTAATATGCGGTTTGTTAGATGAAATGCTCTATAAATGTCAAGTCGAATTGGTCTAAAGTACCATTTGAGGCCATTATTTTCTTAATTTTCTGTCTAGGTTATGTATCCATTGAGGTCCATGGGCTATTACAATCCCCAACCAGCACTACTGTTAATTTCTGCTTTTATGTCAATTAACCATTGCTTTATATACTCGGGTGCTTCTGTATTTACAACTATTATATCTTCTTCTTGGACTGACGTCATTAAAATTATGTAATGTCCTTGTTTGCCCTTTTTTCCATTCCTTGTTTTGAAGTCTATTTTGTATGATATGAGAATTGCTACCCCAGCTTTCTTTTTATTTTCTTGCAATATCTTTTCCATCTTTTCACTTTCAGTTCGTATGTGTGTTTTGATCTAAAATAAGTCTCTTATAAGCAGCATATAATGTGTTGTATTTTTTATCTATTCTGTTACCCTCTGTCTTTTTATTAGAGCATTTAGTCCATTTATATTTAGAATAATTGTTGATAGATATGTACTTATTGCTAGTTTGTTCATTGTTTCATGGTTGTTTCTGTTGTTCTTCACTGTTCCTTTCTTAACCTCTTTCCTCTGGTGTGCTCGTTTTCTTTAATTTTTTTTTATTAAATTCCTTTATCTTCATTATCTGTCTTCTTATAGTTTTTGGTTTATGGTTACCATGAGGTTCACATATGTCCATCTGTAACAGTCTATTTTAAGTGGATAAGCATTTAAATTCAATTGCATTCTAAAAGTAAACATTTTACCCTCCACTCTGTTTTTCACATGATGTTTTGTATCTTTTTGTATTGTATATCCCCTTAATGTTATATTGTAGTTACAGTTAACTCTGCTACTACTGTCTCTTAACCTACATATTGGTTTTGTAAGTGGTTGAGTCACTGTGATTACTGTGCATTTGCCTTTACCAATGGGAATTTCTTTCTTTCATGTATTTTCCTATTTCTGATTGTGGCCTTTTTTTTAATAGTTCTTATACAGCTGCTTTAGTAGTTGTAAACTCCATTAGCTATGCTTGTCTAGAAAACTCTATCTCTCTTTCAGTTCTGAAAAATAATCTTGCCAGATAAAGTTTCTAGGTTATATATTCCTTTCTTTCACCACTTTAAATGTCACCTGTCGCTCCCTTCTGGACTTTAAAGTTGCCGCTGAGAAATCGGCTGAAAACCTTATGGGGGTTTCCCTCATATGTGACTTTTTTCCTTCTGGCTGCTTTCAAGATTGTCTCTTCATCCTAAACTTTTGCCATTTTAATTACGATATATCTTGGTGTTGTTTTCTTTCTATCCATCTTGTTTGGAACTCTGTGCTTCCTAGACCTAGACGTCTGGTTCCTTCCTAGATTAGGAAAGTTTCAAGCACTGTTTCTTAAAATATTCTTTCTGCCCTTCCTCTCTCTTTTCCTTCTGAAATCTCTATAATGTTAATGTTAGAGCACTTGATATTATCCCAGAGATCTCTCATATTATCCTATTTTTTTAAGGTTTTTTTTTTTTTTTCGTTTTGCTGTTCTGATTGGGTAATTTCTACTGTCTTCTATATCACTAATCCATTCCTCTATATTAACTAAGCTGCTATCAATTTCTTCTAAGAGCTTCTTTTCAGGTAGTGTATATATCATCTCTGATCATTTCTTTATTAAATTTTCTCTTTCTTGAAGTGCTCTCTGAGTTCCTCTTTTGTACTCTCAAGCTGGTTGAGCATCTTTATGACTTTCTGTGAATCCTTATCAGACAATTTACTATCTCCATTTGAATATGGTTTTTTCTCAAGTTTTTTCTTGTTCCTTCCTTTGCAGAATATTTTTCTGTCCCACCATTTTGTTTGACTTTGTTTGTTCCTATGAGTTGGATAGAACAGCTATCTTTCCTGGTCTTGAAAGAATTGTTGCTGTGTAGACTGTGTGTTGAATAGTTTTGGCAGGTTTGTTGTAGTTGGGACAGGCACATGTGGTGCCTGGTATGTGCTTCCATGCCCTTCTAATATGGTTGGTGGGGAGGTGGGGAGGTGCTGCCTGGGGCTTCTTAGTGTGCTCTTGGCAGGCCTGGTTGCTTTAACTGTCTATGACCACTGAAGAGTTTGAGCAGGGCTGCTTTGCCTGCTTGTGTCTCAGTGCCTCACCAGCTCCAGCCCCTCTCATGCAGGTGAGGCAGGCCTACATGCATGCACAACCACAGTTTGCTACATCTGCTACCTCTCTAAGCAGTGAGCTACCTAACATGTTCGGCCGTACCCCTCTCACTCTGCACGGACAACCCTGTGTGTGTGCCCCGTTGCTTTAACTGTCCTTGTCTGCAGTCATACCAGGGTCTGGAGAGGGCCACTCTGAGTGCCTCTCACTCAGCGCTCCACTGGCTCCACCCTTTCTCTGAGGGCAGCATTCATACTTTGCTAGTTCTGCACCCTGTACAGTGGGGGTTGTCCTGCGTGCACTCCCAGCAGCACTCCACTCAGCCCACCTGGGGAAGCCCTGTTGTGTTTACCACAATGCTTTGACAGCTCCATATTCTTCTCGTATGTGCAGCATTTCCCACTGTCTCAGTACTTTCTCTGGACAGGACAGTCCTGCATGTGGGTACAGGAACACTTTGCTAGCTCCACACTCTCTCCATTAGGGGAGGCCCCAGGTGAGCGCACAGTGCTGCTCCGCTATCTCTGCACTTTCTCTGGACAGGGCTGCCCTGCAAACCGGCACTGCAGTGCCTTTCTATCTCTTCACTCTCTCCAGATAGGGGAGCCCCACTTGCATGCATCCCAGCAGGCACCTGAAGCATCAATCTGCTGCACCTGCTAGATCAAACTCTGGGTAGAGAGAGCCCTTGTATACCTGCTAGGGCACCCTCCAGTTTTTCTGGGTCTACAATAGCTCCAGGAAAGGTGGCTGGGGATGCATATGCTACAGTGCCCTGCTGGTGGGCCAGAGAACATGAATAGAGCTCCCACCTGCTATCCATCTTCAAGGGAAATGTAAAACATAGCACTCACAAGTTCCTCCAGTCCTGGGTTGTTCCCTCGGCTCCCCAAGAGTTCTCATGGTTCCCCAATCTTCTTTATCTGGTCCCTCTCTCTCTCTTTCTGTACAGAAGCTGTCCAACTGGTTCACAGTTTTCTCTCATGATGATTTGCTCTAAATATAGCTGTGCCTTCGATGTGTTCTTGAGAGCAGGTGAGCTCAGTATCTAACTATGCCAACTTGGACCTGTCTTCTCCCAAATTTTAATATTGTACTAGGTACTTTTGAACTTAAATTTATTCCAATCTTAGCCAGCTTAACCACACATATCATTCTTTTCCTGATTCTTTTTCTCCAAAACTTTCACAACTTTTTATAAAACTTTTTTGTATCCATTTATATTTTATCTTATGTTATTGTTTCTCTGGAACAGCCAGTCATTTTAATTTTCTTACCTACTTTATTTTTTTTAAGATTTTATTTATTTTTAGAGAGAGGGGAAGGGAGGGAGAAAGAGAGGGAGAGAAACAGCAATATATGGTTGCCTCTCACATGGCCCTCACTGGCAACCTGGCCCGCAACCCAGCCATGTGCCCTGACTGGGAATCTAACTGGTGACCCTTTGGTTCCCAGCCCACACTCAATCCACTGAGCTAAGCCAGCCAGGGCTTCTTACCTACTTTAATTACTTAGAAATAATAAGTGTGATTAGAAATTGTGTATGTAAATTACATGTATTGATTAGAATTCTTAACCCCTAGGATCCTTAATTCCTAGTGAAAAATAAGAAATAAACAACTGTGAACTATTACACTAGTATTTTGTGGATTGACAAACTTACAAATACATTTCATTATCTCTAGAAATAGTCTTTCTCATAGTAAATTTTTCAATGTGGCATAAAACATGGTTACTCATAGATCCAAATATCTTTAGTTCCTCTATAAAATGATGTCGAAAGTTAGTAAACCGATGTTCATTAGTTACTGTTTCAGAATTTTATCTTATTTGTAAAATGATCTAGATGTTCAATAAATATCCATTATTTAACTTATTTTAGAATACCTTTAAGTCTTCAAATTACCAAAAAGATTCTGAAAACTGCTTGATAAAAAGTAATTATTGTTGACTGTATCAATAAATTCATTTGTTTTGTTTTTTATTTTGTATTTTTAAATTCCGTATATAAGTGAAATCATATAGTATTTGTCTTTCTCTACCTGACTTATATCACTTTGTATAATATCCTCTAAATTCATTCATGTTGTTGCAAAGGCAAGGTTTCATTCTTTTTTATGGCCAAGTAATACTCCATTGTGTATATGTACTATTTCTTCTTTATTCAAGAGAACAGATTAATAGTTGCCAGATGAGAGGGGAGTTGGGGGGATGCGTGAAAGATATTTAGAAGTACAAAATGTCAGTTATAAAAAATAGTCATGGGGATATATAAAGTGACTATACATCCTATATACTTCCCATACCCAGCATAGGAAATATAGTCAATAATGTTGTAATAACTATGTATGGTACCAGGTGGGGACTAGATTTACTAGAGTGACCACTTCATATGGTATATAAATGTCTATCACTATCTTGTACACCTGAAAATAATATAACAAATTATATTAGTCAACTATAATTAGTTCAACTATAATTGAAAAATAAAAAAATTGATCACAAAAATGGAGGCATAGATATTTTTTAATTGTTTAAAGTTAATATTCAATCTAATAAACTATTAAATATGTTCTTTATTCATTCCTTGATAACTGTGTATAAAGCAACACAACTGGAAGAATATCAGAATGAATACATTTAATTATTACCACATGTATCTAGTTATTCTGTTGTTGGACCAGATATGATTGGATGAGTAATAAGTAAAATAAAGACATGCATTATTAACAAATTAATAAATACAAATTCTAAAATAAAAATGTAATTATTGTTGAAAAGTAATTTATAAACTTTCATTGTATTTACATCTATTTAATTTACTTATGCATAACACTCATGTTCTGATTACTCTTAAAAATTTCATGGGACATTAAACAGCTAACCATCATCTTAAGTTATTAATTTTACCTACATTCTGCAAGAGATAACATGAGCTTACTTGATATTTGTTAAACCTATGTAAAATAAAAGCTGTATATCCACATTATGTCTAATATTTATAGCTCTAAAGACATGACTATTTATTTTACTTTTTTATTCAATTACAGTTCTCACCATTTTCTCCACATTACTCTCCCCCACCCTACCTCCCACATTCAATCTCCCCAACGTCTCTGTCCATGGGTCCTTTATACATGTTCTATTTTAAATAAACCAATAAACATAAACTATATTTATTTACTAAAGATTATCCTAGATCACATGAACTTGAAAAACATTTGGGTTAGTTTTTATATCTCTGAGAGTATACTTAATTTATGTAGTGCTCACTTGTCTTTTTTTTTTTTTAAGATTTTATTTATTTATTTTCAGAGAGGGGGAAGAGAGGGAGAGAAATACCAATATGTAGTTGCCTCTTGTGCACCCCCACCAGGGACCTGGCCCGCAACCCAGGCATGTGCACTGACTGGGAATAGAACCAGCAACCCTTTGGTTCACAGCCTGTGCTCAGTCCACTGAGCCACACCAGCCAGGGCTCACTTGTCTTTAAGTCACTAAAATAGAGTTTTTTACTCATCAATTTATACAATACAATCTGGAGGTAGAAAAGAAATCACACATTATATACACACACACACAGAAACATACAGACAGATGCAAAAAAAATTATGGCTTTTGATGAGAATGATAATTTAAAATGTACTGTCTTAAAAAAAAAACAACTGTTGATCCAAATTGTGTTTCTCGAAGATGGAATAAGTTCAGGTTATCTGCTCAGATGGTTTAGACATTTTATTAATATTTGTAGCAAGGTTTGTAAGATTTTTCATAGGCCTGGTTTTCCAATAGACTTTATTTCCCTTTTGATAAGAATTATCTTGGCTCCTAAAGAATACCTTTTAGAAAATCGACATCTCAAAAGGCACCCAGAAAGAACATAAGTTTCAACAAGAAGGACTTCTGTATGTGGCGCCCAGATCTTCTACAGTATCTGAAAACATTCTGAAATAAATAGGAGGGATCTGGCGATTGGCGACAAGGGACAGGAGGGCCGTGAGTCATTCTAGAGTGACACTTCTGTGCTTTAAAGACTCAATCGAAACAGAACAGTTGTTTTTAACACTGCAAAAAGTTGGGTGGCTACCTGAATGGCATCAAGGGGCTGACACACCCATCCAACCACACTGCCTTCAATTTGCTGCTTTTTATCAGGGAAAAGATCTTCAACTAACATTGAAAAAAAAAGATTCCTATGTTCTACATTTAGAGCTGTTTGTCTTTGGACTGTTACTCTTTCCCTCTGAGTATATACATACGAATACTTTCATTTTGGGTTAGAGGAGAAGGCTTTTAAAAAGTTCTTATCAGGCTCTGAATATCAGCTTTTAATTTGGCCAACTTCTGGCCATAGAACTACTTTAAAAAAATCCTTTCAAAGGTCTGTCAGGGTGACAAATTTACTGGGACAAACCATACATATTCCCAGCAATATTGAATGACTTAATGGATGAAAAAGGCATCCTCAAAGACGTGTAAAAGATACTACTTCCCCAAAATAGAGAGCCACTTCCAAAGACAGCCCAAAGAAAGGCAATTTCCATTAGAGTTGGCAACGGTCAGTAGAACCTCAGATGCAAATGGAGTACAACCCACATTTCTATGCAGCCATAGTCTTGGGGACCCTAACCTGATAGTTGGCAAGCCAAGTTCTCAGAACTCAAAACAGGGCAAGTAAGATGATAAGGACTATCCCAGAGAGAAAAAGGATCAATAACCAATAGGTCTGGAGTTGGAAAAAGAGAGACGATGTAAAATTTCACCTTCCTCATGACTGGGCACTATAGAGATTGAGAAGAGTTGACTCTGGAAAGGAGCCTCACCCTTTGCTGGTTTCTGCCTGTTTCCGCAGGATCGTATTTACAGGCTCCAGAGTGGGTGTGCTTTAGAGTCGAATGGAGCCCAAACAAGTACTAGAATTTGGCAAAGTTTTCCATTAATCTTAATTTTTTCCCTTGGCTCTATAGGGGGAAAACTAGTTTCATCAGCCCTGGAAGAAACTGATACAGGCCCTCCTTCAAAAGTGTCTGTAAGGTAACTAACTTGGCCAACTTTTGTTTATGATCTCACAGCCTCTTTAGAGCGAAAAAGCAATCCAGACAGAGAACTAGAGGACTGTAAGTACTCAGGTAAAGGAGAACAGAGGGGAGTAGTCGTGGTCACATAATCTTTTAGTCTTTTGTGTGAGGTACCTCTTTTGTCTTTAATTTTTCATTAGATTTTTGCAATGAATCATTTGATGAAACTATTTTGGAATCTTTTTGGAGGCTTCTGCGTGCCAATTAAAAAATAGGCATCCTATTCTGTTTGCTTAATTTTGGAGTCCTAGCTTTCAAGAGCACTTCTTAAATGAACAATCTTACCTGATTAGAACATTCCCCCTGCTGGCCATTGTGTTTCTAGGTTGTCTTATTAAGATTTTTCTATTTGTCATATTTGTACATATTTATGGTTTCTGGACCACAGTTCTCAAATATAAAACAAGCAGTTGTGCAGTTGTACTGGAAGTTGTAATAATGAGTTCTTTGAAACTTGAGGATTCTTTTTTTTTGCTAAGCCTTGGGTCTCTTGGAGACAAATAAATACTTAAGAGGAATGTGACACTGAATTGGGGATTGTGTGGTGTTTTACAATGTACCTCATTGCATGGAGATTTGTTTAAAGTTGATGGGTGACCTAGTGTCAAATCTAACCCACCCTGACCAAGTTATCCTAGACCAGGAATAACTTAGAATTGGGTAACAAGTGCTCTAACAGCCTTTAAGTGATGGACCTGTGCCCACCAATTTTGTAGCTTTGACTTCTGAGATTCCCATTAACAATAGATTTATCATTCCTTTACTTTATTATGCACATTAACAGAAACCAAGAGTAATCAAAGAAATGTAACCGTGGGCACCAGCAGTAGCCAAAGCGATAGTACTGTGGACTGGCCAAGAGAAAGCCTTAGGTGTGTACTGCCAGCAGTCACCAAAGGTGCACCACAGCCTGACCCAGCAGATCTCAATATACGGGGGACTGTGAACTAACAAGGACTAGGGACTTGGGTTCCAGGTGGAACCATCTGTCAGCACCAACAGACTCCTTAAGCCCTGGACTGGGACCACAGACTAACCAGGGCTAAGAAGTGGCCCTCGGTTAGAGCCTCCCATCTGTCTGATTCATGAACCTGGACTGGAAACACAGTTATACTGGGAGCTGAACAAAAAGAGAGAATATCTGGACTTTTAGAGAAACTTACCCTCAGAAATAGTGATAGAGAACTTAAAGAGTTTATGGGTACTAACACCTTTTGTTTCTCTTTGTCCCCAAAACCGTCAGAAGCCGCCATCATTGTTGTCAGCACACTGAAAAAAGTACCAACTGAATAAATTTTAAAGATTTTTATAAGCTTTATTCAATGATTCATGAACTGGATTTGTATGTGGAAACTAAAAAAAAAGTGAACAAACAAAACAGCGACAGAGTCAGACGCAGAGAACAAGCTGACGGTTGCTGGAAGGGATAAGGGCAGGATGACGGGAGAAAAGGTAAAAGGGAATGAGAGATACAAACTTTCTATTATAAAATAAATCCCATGATTATAATGTACAACAAAGAATATAGTCAATAGTATCATAATACCTTTGTACAGATGGTTCTAGACTTATGTGGCAATCACATCTGAAACTATTATTGCATGTCAACTATACTTTAATAAAAAATAACAAAAATAAATTAAGCAACTATTCTAGGGCATCTTATATAAAGCTGAAATAATATCTGAAGTTTTTGCTAAAGTATCTAAATTAATGTATTTTCCACAAGGTCTGGATCACTCCACTAGTACAGGCCAGATAATTTTGTATAATGCTGACAAAAAAGAAAATAATTTTTCTTTTGCATGACAGGAAAGTATAGAGAAGATGAATCGTCATCATAGTAAGTATGGACAGAGAAATTGGAAGCCCACAGGAAGCTCCTGAAAGTGAGGATGCTTTAAAACAGGGCGGCTAGTGGCATTAGGATGAGGGAAGATTTTAAATATCTAAATATTCTTAGAAAGTTAGAAGAACACATTAAAGTCCTAAAAATAAATCTAGCAAAAAAGTGCAAGTTCTATAAGAAAGAATATACAGTGTAGACTTTTATATAAGAAGACGAAATAATGAACAGAAATACTAAAAGACTCAAAACTATGAAGAAGCCAATTCTCCCCAGTGGCGTGCACAATTTAAAGCAATTTCCATCAACATATTGCTGTGATTTTTTCTCAAGAGTTACTCCAAATTTCGTCTGGAAAATAAGTGGATAGGAATAATCAATACAACTGTAGAAAAAAATGAGGAACACTTTTGATAGTAAGTGGATGTAAAAATCATTTTCAAACTATGGTAATAAGAACGGTCTGACCGGTTGTAGCTGAGAAATATCCAAAGACTAATGGAAAAATCAGTGATTTCTTAAAATACTGAATATACATTTGAATTCATCAAATGAAAACAGTTGGAAAGATGACATTCCATACATGATGTTGAGACAGTTGGCTCTATATTTGGGGAAAAGAGTTATATCCATATTACAGTATATGAAAAACTACATGTTTAAGCACTAAAAAATATAAACATGCATACATATGCATAAAAATAGTAGAAAGACAAAGAGGAGATATATAGGGACTAAAATGACAGATTTAATTCCATAAAAATAATAAAAGTTCCATAACTAAAAACACAATAAACAATAGTCAAATAAACTGAGAAAACCAAATGCCAAAACTCATAATACACAATGAATTGACAGACAAAGTTTTTCTTAAACTTTTTGGCTCAGAATCCCTCTACTACCTTTTATATGTAATCACTGAGGATCCCTCCAAAAACATTTTTGCATATGTAGATTAAATATATACCATTTTGGAATTTAAATCTGAAACATTTTTTAACATTTATTTTGAACTTATTTAAAAATAAACTGATCAACTATTAATAGAAACATTTGTGTTAAAATATTTTTTCTAAAGCAAAAATATATAGTAAGACGAATGGCATTATTTTATATTTTACTAATCTTTGTAATTCATGTCTGCTTCTGCATTCAGTCTGATCCTACATCAAGTAGCCTCTGCAGCCATGATTCACAAAGATGAGGAAAAAACAAGGAAACCAGAAATGCTGGACTCAGCATCATTAAAGACAGACCAAAACCAATGCCAGCAAATACCTATATTCATACTTAAAAACAAAAAAATGTTAAGTAGAAAAATGGGAAGGCAGGGAGGGAGGGAAGGAAAATGACTCTTACTATGTTAAGCCACTGTTGCTCAAGTGTCAGTCACTTGGTGCTGAAAGCAACAGAAGTCTCCGTATCTACATTCCCACAACTTCTGGAGAGGCTAAAAATAAGGTCTAACCCATGTTTCAGAGCCCCTTTGATAACAAAATTGGAACTCAAAGGTGTTAATGTTAGCAACCTCACCACTACTGATTCCCCCTATATTTTTTTGCATAAATTAACACAAACATGAATTTGGGTTTTAAAAGTAGGAAAGGAAATACCCTAATGTTCATAGAGGCACAATTTACAATAGCCAAGTGCTGGAAGCAACCTAAGTGCCCATCGGTCAATGAGTGGATCAAAAAACTATGGTACATTTACACAATGGAATACTATGCAGCAGAAAGAAAGAAGGAGCCCCTACCCTTTGCAACAGCATGGATGGAACTGGAGAGCATTATGCTAAGTGAAATACGCCAGGCAGTGAAAGACAAATACCATATGATGTTACCTATAAGTGGAACCTAGTGAACAAAACAAACAAGCAAGCAAAAATATACCATATTTTTCAGACTATAAGATGCACTTTTTTCCCCAAAAATTTGGGAGGAAAATGGGGGTGCATCTTATAGTCTGAATGTAGCTTACCTGGCTGTTTACATTTACATTGGTGAAATATTATGTTATTTATGTTATTAAATATTTTACCACATTTTTTCCCTATTTTCCTCCTTTAAAACCTACGTGCGTCTTATGGTCCGGTGTGCCTTACAGTCTGAAAAATATGGTAACCTGAGTCACTGGAATAAAAAACAAACTGATAGTAACCAGATGGGAGTGGGGAAAGGGATAACAGGGCGAAAAAGAGGAAGGATCATCAAGGAATGTGTAGGAAGGACCCATGGACAAAGCCAAAGGTGGGTAGGATGGGAGGTGGGGGTGGGTAAGTTGGGTGGGAGGTTAGACATGGAGACAACTGTACTTGAACAACAATTAAAAAAATAAGAATGTGGATTCTAGGAAGACAATGAAAGAAAATTAGGAAAAGGGTAGGGTATCCTGTCCCATGGAATTGGTTTGAGCCTCTATAGTTCCAGGTGTTAAGAGCCAGAAATAATAATTGAAACAATAGTGAGACTCTAAGCTCAGGCTGATCTTTTTCATTATTCAGGTAGAGAGAGACATAGTATGATCAGAATCATGGGGGGAGAAGAAGGAGAGTAAGTGAAGGCTGCATTCTCTCCCCTTTTGCTCAGAACTCAGAGATGCACTGGTTCCTTCTAGTAGACCATGTGTTACGTATTTACCTAATTATATTTCATTTTCCTCTTCTGGGATGCACCGGAAGACTGCATTTCCGCAGCCTCCCTGCAGTTAGGCTGGAGCCATGAAACTAGGTTCTGGTGGGAAAGGCATGTGTGCAGCCATGATGCACTTGGCAATAAAGCTTCCTTGTCCTTCTCTGGTAACCTCTGAGGTTACTTGTTTCACATGGCAGCATCATATTATGGGAAAATCCCTGGATTCCTGAATCATCATTTATGCTAGGAAAGCCACCTAGCATAAATCAGACTGTTGTATAAAAGATAAACATTTCTTGTGTTAAGTTATTGACACATAGGGATTTATGTGTTTACTGCAGCATAGTGTAGCTGTCATGACTAATACACACCCCAGAAATGAATGTTTTGAGATGTGTAGACATGATCCTTGACTTTGGTAGTAGAGGTCTAGCTATAAAGCAGTGAAACCTGTCAAGTTACTTCCCACAAAGAATCAGTCATTTGGGAGCTAGACTAAGAAAGGAAGAACAGAGCAGACAAGGCCAAGTGCTCTGCCAACAAATTGGTTTGTGATCATTTAAAGCATAACCCTTTGGGGCTGCCCAGAAATACTGGGAGGGGTACTGTAAGCAGAGTCACACAAATGGAGAGCTAAGATACCATTATTTTTGCATGCCTGGGGAAGGTAATCTTTTTTGATGTCACAGGCTAGTATGTTGGGATTATACTTGTATCATGTAAAAAAAATAATTAAAAGTGGATCTCAGCTCCCAGGTCCATAGTCCTCCCCTTTGAAAGGTTTACCTCAGTGTGTCTCAAGGGCCTGGTGACCTAGGTGGAACTATCCAGCTCAAAACAAATTAAAAAGCTCATATGTCTGGCAAGTTAAAGAGAATCTGTCCGGCAGCAAGTCTTGCTCTGCCAGATGGAAATCTACTTCCAACCTACGCCTTGGGAAAGGACGGCTCCAAGCAGGAACGCTGGCCTATCAAAACTGTGTTACCATACATGGCAAAGGTCATAATCTCCTGCCGTTCACATAGAAAAATTATTTAGACTCCCCTCTAGATGAGTGGCCCCATCAATCACTTAGTTTGGATATCAGGAAAGCTTTAATCTTTCATTATAACCACCAAATCAAGTACTTATTAATTATTAAAACAAAATAATAGTAACAACATGACTACATATTCCAACCAAACTGTAAGAAGTATCACCTCTTCATCTCTCTCTATTTGAACTGTTAAAAGTCTTAAATTCAAAGGGCCCACATTTGGTTCCAGCACATTAGTCTGCCTACCTCTAACATAAAGCACACCAAATTTTCTTATTGTGTAATGCTAAGAGAAATAATCCCACCACTAGAGGACTCACAACATTGAATTATTCATAGGCATTTTATTTCCAAGTCTATTATAATTCAAAGTGCCTCTGGGACTTAGGTACTTCATTAACAACGCTGATAGGTCTTCTGCACCTCAGCCGTGGGAAGAGTGTGCACTTAGAGATAATCAGTATTAATGCCAAACCAAGTTCATAGTTCTTACAAAAGAAAAGGAGGTCTCTTGGTAAAGTCAAACAAATATTATGATAAACTAGTTTATAAGACAATACTTTAGAAGCTCAGTCTGTTTCAGTTTTATTATGTGTCCTTGGGTAAATGTGAAACCTTGAAATGTATTATATATTGCGTTTTTAGGAGGTGAGAGAAGGAGAGAAACATATAGAGAGAAATCTCTCTATATAGGTTATTTGAGATTGAAAATAGGATTTTCTGAATCTTCATTTTCAGAAGTAACCTGGGATCAACAAGGTTCTAGGTGAAAGTCATTCAAAACACAGGTCAGTTTCACAAAAGTCATCTATTTGAACATAAATGTGTTCATATTTTCTGCTCTTTTAAATGGACATATGTTGCTTAAAAATTTCTCATTGTTAGCATAGTAGCTAGCTACTAACAAAGGAAGGAAACAAAGGGAATCAGACAGTAAGAAACCTATACACTGCGGGGCTGAATCAGATGATGAGATGGCCCACTTCGTCAGGAAGTGACAGCTTCACACGCTCCCCAGGGAACCACCAGTTGGTTCCACAGATTACTGAGGGGAGGGATAGAACGATAAAGGGGAAATTCCTCTGTTGGACAAATGTCCCATAGAAACCAAGATGGTGCAGGAGGAGGTCCTTATACTTTGAGGCATGTGCAATAGGAACTAAGACGGCAACTATAGAGGCCTGTCAGTCTAGCCTGGGAAAGGGATGATTGGATAATAGACACAGAACCCCAGGAGATACAGAAAATGGGTTGGTTAGGGAGAGGAACCAGCAGAAAAGCTTGCGAAAGCTTAGGAAATTAACTGGTTAGTTTAAGGGCACCTGGTCCTTCCCAAGCAAGATAATATAACACAAGCTTAACGAATCTCTGTCCCTCTCCCTCTATATAACATGCACTTGCCCCACTAGCCAGTGTGTTCTCTCCATAGCAATCATGTGGCCCTAGCAGCTGCCTGGGGCCCAGGCAGACCACAAGGGCCAGGACATAGCACCAGCTGGAGCGTAGCTGGGAATAGACATGGACTAAGCTTCAGCATGGCACAAAATGTCAGGACGCTGGCCCTATTTCTGGTCCTGATGAAGACAAGGCTGAACTTTTTCCACAATGAGATGGAGCTGAACCCAGGACAGCCCTTTGTGTTTACTTCAAAAAATTTTACTATGCCACAGCCTTCCATACGTGGGTGCCTGGCATGCTTTCCTTGCAACTCCATGAAACAACACCATTTCCACCGGCAGCACCATGAGCAGTCATTCTGGTTCAGTTGCTGGGACCTCAGAACTGGTGCTATCAAGGAACCCTTATTTATGCTCAGAGCATACCGGAGTTGGGATCAGCTGAATCCACTTAAGACCTGATTGTTGTCAACATCAAGTACGTGTTGACAAGGGCACAAACTACATGGTGCTTTCTTGCTACGAAGTAACATTGACCATGTTTGATATGTGATGTAACATAATTGTCTTGTTCCAAATAGTGTATTCTACAGACGAAATATCTAAAACACAGTATCAGTCTCTGAGAAGAGTGGAAATATGTGCATATTTATGCTGAATCGTTTCTTCAAAGTGCATAGGGGTGAATTTCACATTCGCATGAACTGCTCTTTTTTGTGTTCAAGCACACCACCAGGCAGCTGTCTGCTGTGATCTAGCCTGAACTCTCTGCAGAGTGGATGCCCTCATCTTAACTCACCTATGGCAAAACCACCTCTCGGTACTCTCCTGTACTGTAAGTATGAGAAGGCAGAAATGGAAATATATAGCCACTGGAACCTGGATTCTACTCAGGGAAGACAAGGAGGTTTATAATATTTCAGTGCTCTTCTGACAAAGAAAACCCTTTAGTTCCTAAGAATTCACAATATTGTGTAAATTATCATATGAGTATTATGACAATAACAATAATGAGAATTAACTTTTACGGAGCATTTTACTTACTACTTACCAAGTACTATCTCACTTAATTGTCATAATGTTCTGTGAGGTACTTATGACTATTATCCCCCATTTTGCTGACAAGGAAATCAAACTTCGGCAAGAGAAGTAATTTGCTTAGAGTCACATGGCCTAAAAGACCTGAGCCAGCTTTGAACCCAGACAGTCTGGCTCCAGAAGTCTTATTTTAACTACAGTGGTAACATTGAACATAGTTGCCCCAATAGTCTGCACCTCTGGCAGTCACCCTTCTGCAGCAATCAAAGCTGGCCTGTGTAATGACAAGGTTCTCTGCTTAACCAATCTCTAGCCAGGCTCCTCTGAACTGCTTCTCTAGTCGGCCTCAACTGGGCCTATAAAGACTTGAAAACACTAATGGTTTTTAACATCTCAAGGCCTCATGACCCTCACCCCGCCTCTTAAAGTGTTTACCTGGGAAACTCAAAGCTACCGAAAACAAATTTACTGTTTATCCCAGTCAGCACCTGAAGACAAGGTCCCAGTCTCCCAGTCTCAATGGGAGGGTGACTTCCCTGAGCACCGCCTGAGGCAAGAGGAAGAGAGAAGCCTCTGACAACTCCAGTCATCACATGTGAACAGAAATAACCCTCTCTCTGAGTTCTGTCCAACTGCAGCATTGTCACAAAGTAATTTATTACTGTTTGTATTAAGTCACTAAGTGTTGAAGGATTTGTTACACAACAACAAATAACCCGAACAACCCCTGCAACTAACAGGCTCTTTTCACTCTCCTGGGAGCCTCTCTTTCTTCCTCCAACTCAAACACAAAAGCTATCCTTCAGCTCATTTGTCCCGCCCTAACCCACACTCAAAGCTGAGTGGAGATGAAAAATGAGCAGCAAGCCTGACTCCAGTAATAAAGGAGGCCAAGGTAACAGAAAAAATCTAGTATTCCAGGTAAGTGTTAGTGCACATATGAAAGTCTTTTCTTTCACACTTCTTAAAGGGTGTATACTTCCAATAAGGGTGTCTGATTCCTATGCACTGATGAGAATCTCCTTTACAAAATAATTTTTGGTTTTTGAATAGCAAAGATACCCATCTCTGTCACAAGTCCAAAAGTATAAAAAAACTTTAATGGTTTTATGTTTACATTGAAATATATTCAAATATGTTAAAAATCAGCTTGCTCAGTAATCTACACAATGATTTGTTCAATATATAAAAACACTCTCTTTGGGCCCTGGCTGGTGTAGTTCAGTGGATTGAGCGCGGGCTGGGAACCAAAGGGTCCCAGTTCGATTACCAGTTCACGGCACATGCCTGGGTTGTGGGCCAGGTCCCCAGTGAGGGCCATGTGAGAGGCAACCACACATTGATGTTTCTCGCCCTCTCTTTCTCCCTCCCTTCCCCTCTCTCTAAAAATAAATAAATAAAATCTTTAAAAAAAATTTTTTTTAATTAAAAAAAAACACTCTCTTTGGATAAGATTTATAGTATTGTAAATGTGAACTTACTGGTGAAACAAAACAGCAATCACATTAATTACTGTTAATTGCAAAATGACTGTCAGTTGCAAAATGAGACAAACTGGAGTAAAATTCTAATCAGGTCTTCTGCGAGTCATTATCCTGGAGGGAAAAGGAGCCTTCACTGTATAAACCATGACTTCTGAACTTGTTTCATGCGACACTTTTAAGTCTTCAGACCCCTGAGTATTTACTAGTTTGCACTTTATTCGCTCGAAGCTCGCTAATGTCTTGGGCAGTAGCGCGGGTGCTTTACTTTGTGTTGTGCTTGTCAGACAGCTTGCTTGCTCAGTCACAAAACATTATTCCTTGTGACTCCCATCGGCTCCCAGTCTCCTGTACTGCAGGGTGTCTGATGAGATTCGCCCTCCAGGATTTGCTTCCTGTTTGAAGCCGGTTAGTCTCCTGACCCTGTTACCGATTCACACGGCCTGCCTTCAGGTCAGGTCTGGGACCCAGAGTCATGACGACTAGAATGTAGAAAGGCTGCTCTGTGAGTGGCTCAGAGTTTATGAGCCCTGTGGTGATCTGCAGGCTTTAAAAGACCCACTTGTGAGTTTGAAATGTTTCAATTCCAACAACTAGACATCACAGGTAACTATGTGTTTCTCAACATGCACTTCAACCACTGGACAAAACAAGAAGAACTAAATTAGCCTTTATCCAGAAATTTAAACTGAGACTGACAAAACATTCATATACATAATTAGCAGGGCTCAAAAGCCCTGGATTTTTTTCAGATAATTTCAAGTATTTGCTCTTATGGGCCCATATCTACTGATACAGTCTGACCAGTCACATCATGCATGCCAGGTTTTGTTTCAGAAAACATAGCCACGTACATATATATTAGTGTAACATGACATTTTAATTATAAAAATGATAGGTTCTTAGTAATTCATAAAGCATGTAAGCATTAGGTAATAAATCTTTACTGAAAATATATAGTTACTATATGAATTTTCTATACACATATAGATTACACATTTTACTAAAACTTCATTACATTTTTCATTGACCCTGAAAGTGCTGGCGCTGCTGTCAACAGCTCTGAACTTTTACGAGGTCTAAGCCTGCAGCCACACAGGTACAGCCGCAGCCGCAGGCCTGCCTGCCTTCTGAAGCTTAACCACGGAGGGGCTCAGTTAGGGAGGGCCCAACTCTACGAGAGCAATGTCCTCACAGGATGTCCCCAGGGAGGGGCTCCACTTCTTCAGACGTGCCCACAGGTTCCAATAAAGTGGCTTCACTTCACATTATGATTTCTTTCCTAGGGTAGAAACCCTTTTCTTCCTCTAGCTTACAGAGCGAGTAAGAGGAGAGGGAGCTGTGGCGGTACAGGGTTTCAAAGAGTAAATTCGGAGCTTGTTCTCCAAAGTCCTTGTGACAAGCGTATCCAGGCCTGGGGGAGGTGAGAACTCCTGTGGCTTGCCGTCTCTGTCTCAGAGACGTGAGTGGGTTCCTAGACTTATCTAAGGTATTTCTCTAATCCTTGCCAGGCCCGGGGACTGATTGCAAAATAGAGCAAAGGAAGGCAAGGGGAGGCAAGACCATGATTTTGGTACCACAGTTGGCTCAATGACCAAATTCAGGGCAAAAAGTACTCCTGGTTATAGAGTACCCAAATATGAATACGTTTATACTTCGGAACTAGCATAACCCTTCTGGCACAAAAATAACACAAATCAATTCAAAAAATGCTAAGTTTATCTCCATGATTGTCCAAAGGGGAAAGAAGAAACAAGACGTTTAAGAGAGTCTGTAACCTCAAATTCATGAAATAAAAATACATACAATTCCTTTCTGGTAGACCATTTACATGACAGCTAAGTCAGCATGTTGTTATTCACATCTTCTAGGTAGGAGAGAAGATAGAAGATCTATCTGTACTCCAGGTAGTTCCTAAAATATTCCTACCAATGTCCTCCAAAATCTAAGGTTCTAATTGCAGCATCATCTTTGTTCCCATATCAAGTTTACAAAGGAAGGCTGAAACTTCCCAAATTAGCAATAGGACCTTTGGCCTTTTTCAACACTATCATAGTCACTAATGTATTCAGCAGATAAATATGAGACACTAAATATGAGACTCTGAATAAGACACAAAAACAACAGTTAGCTCACCCTTTAAAAAGAGATTTTCTAAAATGACTTCAACCACTTGTCATATCAGTAAGACAGACAAAAAAAATGGTGCAGGCAAGGTAAAAGTATGTGTTTTTCCTCAAAAGATGTTCCCGAACTTTCCTTTAAATTGAAATTCTTCTATTATAATGAAATATGTAATAACAAAGCAAAAATCTTATGAGCTACATGTGATCACATAAAACCTTTGAACTTAAGCATCTGGCAGAGTACTGAGTAATTAAGATCATTTTCTAGTAGGGCTAAATTTCTACCAAGCCATTCACATTTCCAATGACAGGCTCCTAATGACTAAGGGACATTAGTATAAGTCATTTTGCTTACTTACAAAACGACCAAGACCTAGAGCAGCAGCTTAGGCTACTAGAGAATCACCCACATTATTCCATGATTGATTTCTATGACAAATAGAATTTGGCAGAAGTCACTTCTAAATTTTGGTGCTAACACTGCCACTTCCATCTTTGCTTCTCCTGCCTTTACCTATGCCCACACCCTTGCCTGCTCTAGTATCACTCACTCTGGGAGAAGCTATATTATGAGCAGAACTGTGAAGAGGCTCACATGGTAAGGAAATGAAATCTGCTCACAGCCACCTGTGTGAGCTTGGAAGTAGGCATTCTAGTCCTAGTGGAAGCTTCAGAGACTCACTGCTGGCCAACAGCCTGACTACATGCCCAGAAGAGACAGAAGAGACCCATGCCATAAAGCCACTCCCAATTTCCTGAGTCTTAGAAACTGAATGAGTTAATGGATGTATGCCATTTTAAACTGCTAGATTTGGGGGACAAATTTTATATAGGAATAAATAACTAAAATATAGTTATTTGATTAATATCCTATCAAGTTTGAAGAAGGCTAACTGTGCTTACTAGATATACGAGGTCTGTCTAGAAAAAGTGCAGACATTGTTAATATAATGAGAACGGTTTGAGTGACAATATGTAACCTGGCGTCAAGGACAGTGGACTGGAATGCGCATGTGTGAACAATGACAACTTCGCTGTACTAGTCAGTGGGGGTGATAGATGATGTTGAGTGAGCATGTGCCCTGTGTGGTCATCACATTCAAAATGACTGAGTAAGTAGAGCAAAGAATCTGCATATCAAATTTTGCATTAAGCTTGAACATTCCTTCTCAGAAACTATTCAGATGATTCAGAAGGCTGAAGCTATGGGCAAATGGTGATTGGCAACTTCATCATGACAACGCACCTGCTCACGCATCACATCTGCAATTTTTGGGCAGAACACTAAATCACCCAGGTGACTCAGCCCCCCTACAGCCCAGATTCAGCACCTTGCAACTTCTGGCTTTTCCCAAAACTAAAATCACCTTTGAAAGTGAAGAGATTTCAGACCATCAGTGAGATTCAGGAAAATATGACCAGGCAGCTGATGGCAATTGGGAGAACTCTGTGAGGTCCCAAGGTGTCTACTTTAAGGGAGACTGAGGCATCACTATCTTACGTACAATGTTTCTTGTGTTTTGTATCTTCTTCAATAAATGTCTGTTTTTCATATTACATGGCTGGATACTGTCTGAACAGACCTTTATATACCCAATGCCTATTACAGTGTTTACATATAGTAGACACTCAACAGATATTTCTTCAATTAACGTATGAATGAATAAACCCCAAGGACCTCACATGTCTTCTAAAAAGAAAGTGAGAAGTTTATATGTCTTATGTTGCATGGAATAGCATGGGGCATTTAGCAGCAAGGTCTGTTAACACAACTTTAAGTGTAAACCATGCTTTGTTCACAAACACAAAAGGGAAGAAAAAACAGTACTCATATTTTTAGTTAATAGACTGTGTAACATGACAACCTGAAAAAAAAGTAAATTTCAATGTTTTTAGATGGGATGGAGAATGGGAAAGAGGACCATTGCAAACAGCGCAGAGCCATTCCTTTATAGAGACTGAAGCCACTACCAGTCATCAGAGGGTGGAAGAAAAGGAAAAGGACAAGGGAAGCAAAAACTTACTTTGGAGAAATGTACTTCCTTCTATTATTGTGACTGACAGGTTTCTCATGATAGTAGCTCAAATCTATCAGATGCATTTCCTAGTCCCCTAATGCAGAGATACTATTTAAATAATTATCTAGATCCAGAGATGATACAGGAAAAGAAAAAAAAGGGGAAAAAGTGACCAAATTCAATAAAACAAGAACTGGAAAGCAACTGGTTCAGCATGAAACTTGGCATTAAGAAAAGAAGACAAAGTCACACACCAAAATATCAGCATCTATTTCCTTTGAAGAATGATGTCACTAGTCCACAAACTCTTTAAACCAGCCCTTCATCCAAGCAAGCAGGTCGCTTCTGGCCTCCTTCACTGTACCAACTAACTCCCTGAATATGTCTTGGATCAATGCACCTTGAAGCATACAACACACAGGTAAAGAAAAAATAAAGGGGTATAAAACTTGAGATTGGGAATATCCAGGGAGTGGCAGAGTCCCTGAGAGATAATGAAAGCAGGACTGGGACAGCAAGCTTGAAGATGCTAAGTGGCAGAATGAATGGCACTCAAGGGAATGTAATATATTTGTACTCTCTCTGTTCACACACTGATTTAACACTCATATCTTCATTGCAGGGAGACCCAAAGACTGGCAACCAGATTATTTATATATGTATAAATTCTCTGCCACAAGTTGCTATATTCCCATTGCACGCCAATAATATTTTTTATTGTTCTATTACAGTTGTCCCAACTTTCTCCTATTTCTCTCCCCTTCTCCACCCACCCCCTGATCCCACAGTCAATCCCCACCCTGTTGTCCATGTCCATAGGTCGTTTATACTTGTTCTTTAACTAGGCCCTTTCCCCCCACCCCCCTTTCCTCTGGTCCTTCTCAGTCTGCTCCTTGTTTCCATGCCTCTGCATCTATTTTGCTCATCTGTTTGTTTTGTTCATTATGTTCCTGTTAGGTGATATCACATGGTATTTGTCTTTCGCCACCTGGCTTATTTCACTTAGCATAGTACTCTCAGTTTCATCCATGCTGCCATGAGAGGTAGGAGTTCCTTCTTTCTTTCTGCTGCAAAGCACTCCATTGCACACATGTGCCACAGTTTTTCAATTTACTCATTTACTGATGGGCACTTAGGCTGTTTCTAGCACTTGGCTATTGCAAATAATGTTGCTATGAACATTGGGGTGCATAGGTTCTTTTGAATTGGTGTTTCAGGATACTTAGGGTATAACCCCAGCAGTAGAATTGCTGGGTCAAAAGGCAGTTCCATTTTTAGTTTTTTAAAGAAATTCCATACTGTTTTCCACAGTGGCTGCACCAGTCTGCATTCCCACCAATAGTGCACTAGGGTTCCCTTTTCTCCACATCCTCACCAGTACTTGTTGTTTGTTGATTAGTTAATGATGGCCATTCTGACCGGTGTGAAGTGGTATCTCATTGTGGTTTTAATTTGCATCTCTCTGATAGCTAGTGATGCTGAGCATTCTTTCATATGCCTCTGAGCCCTCTGTATGTCCTTCTTGGAGAAGTGTCTGTTCAGGTCATTTGCCCATTTTTTAATTGGATTGTTTGCCTTCCTGGCATTGAGCCATATGAGTTCTTTATATATATTTGAGATCAAACCCTTGTCTGAGGTATCGTTGACAAATATGTTTTCCCATATGGTTGGTTCCCTTTTCATTTTTCTGATGTTTTCTTTAGCCGTGAAGAAACTTTTAAAGTTGATGTAGTCCCATTTGTTTATTCTTTCCTTTATTTCTCTTGCTCTAGCAGGGATGTCCAACCTTTTGGGGTCTCTGGGCCACACTGGAATAGGAAGAATTGACTTGGGCCATGCATTAAATACACAAACACTAATGAAAACTGATGAGAAAAAAAAAGGTTTTAAGTAAATTTATACTTTTGTGTTGGGCCACATTCATAGCCATCAGGGCTGCATATGGCCTGTGGGCCACAGGCTGGACATCCCTGCCTAGAGGATGTATCAGCAAAACTATTGCTGTGTGTAATATCTGAAATTTTACTGCTTACATTTTCTTCTAGGGCTTTTATGGTGTCATGGCTTATGTTTATGTCTTTTATCCATTTTGAGTTTATTCTGGTATATGGTATAAGCTGGTGGTCTGGTTTTATGTTTGGTATGTACCACTCCAGATCACCCAGCACCATTTGTTGAGGAGGCTATTTTTATTCCATTTTATGCTTCTTCCCCTTTGTCAAATATTAATTGACCATGGAGACATGGGTTTATTTCTGGGCTTTCTATTCTGTTCCATTAATCTATGTGCCCATTCTTAGGCTAGTACCAGACTGTTTTGATTACAGTGGCCTTGTAGTATAATTTGATATCGGGTATTGTGATCCCTCCTACTTTGTTCTTCTTCTCAAGATTAGCATGCTGATAATTTTTAAAAATCAAGTTGGTACAAAATTTGAAGCATAAAATATTAGAGAAGGAAAAAATCTTACATCTTATTACTTTTAAAATTCACATTTTCAGAGGAAAAAAAACTGAAATGCCAATCACTAATTCCCCTGTGTTACTTTTCTCAACCTTTTCTGATTATTTCCCCACATTATTTTACTCTTAAAATGTTTTATTTTGAAGGAAAGTAGACAGCATATGAAAAGTGTAAAAGCCAGGCTGAGGGATTCACAGACCAGTGAAGGATTTTCCTGATGATGTTAGCAGGAATGTATCTGCTGTGGGTATGGAGATTATTCTGAGAACAATATGTAAGGTGGGCTTAAAAATAGAGAAAAAAAAGAGGAAGATTAGAGCAGGGATGGTTAGGAAGAAGAGAGTAAGCAACAAAAACTGACTTGGGCAACTTTAAGAAAAGGATCTAGGTAACTTATTGAAGGATGTTTGGTGGGCCATAGAATCCAAGAGAAAGCAAAGGACCAGGCGTAGGACAGGCCATGATCCAGAGCAGTTCTAGAAATTCAGTTAAGTTGAAATTTATAGGCACATTCTTCAAAGCCAGGCAAGTGGGAAGAATAAGGATATATTATTTTCCTTCCTTGACTCACTCTTCCAGGATCGAACTCCCATGAGAGCTTGGTTTCAATGTTGACTCTTTGGCCAGAAGAGGGAGAGCATCCTGACTCACAGTCACTTCAAGATTTGAAGTGTTTTTCCTTTAACTTTATAAAGGAGGTTGGATAACTCCTGTATAAAGTCAAAAAGGCTACTGGGCAAAGAAAACGGCTGCTCATATGAGGGCCAGTGAGTTGTCCTAAGTCAGTTCTAAGGGAATAAGAAACGGCTGAAGATACAGACCAGCCCAGGGTTACTGGGCAACACACTTCCTATTGTCTAAACTCAAGATCAGTTTGGATGCACATTCTGATGGGAAGGATTGTTCTCAGCACTGGTGGTGGGAAAGTGCCTTCTGTGCTCCTAAATCCCCACTTCCTATGCCTGGATTATATTCACAGGAACAGCCAAGTCACATGCATCCAGGTCCTCCTGTTGGGTGCCATCTGGTGGGCTGTCCAGCGCTCTTAGCTGCCACTTTGTCTTTCTTCCTTATTTTCTCCAGGTAGTGAGATGTAATATTAGAAATGAGCCTACCTGGTATATAAGAAAGTAGAAAGACTGCAGAATTGCTGCTTGATTCTGTTTTTTCCAAGAACAAGACAGTTTGTAGCAAATACCAGGGAAGAGCCAAAAGCATCCTTTGAACTTATTCATGGTATAAACCCTTGAATGAGAGAAGACACCAAGATCCTCAGTTGCAGTCAACAACATTTCCATAGTCTTAGAACTACAGCTCCCAAGGGACTCCAGACACATTCACTGTGTTCTATCACCCTGTGGCTACACAGCCCTCTGGAAAGTGATTCCAAGTGGCCAAGAGAAGAAGTCAAAACTTTGACTCAGCATGACTACAATAAGAGAAGATTTCAAAACAAAGTTTTCTTAGTATCTAAAAATGTTGGGGGGATGCGGTTTAGGATAAATTTCAAAATAGTATTTGTGTGAAAACAGAATAAAGGGAAAGAATAAGGTTTAGGTAAACTTTTTTTATTCTCCCAGAGAAAGACACCATGTGGATTTCAAAGAGAGCCTAACATAGCTCAGTTTACTTTAATAATACTTTTTCTTTATAGAATAAAGGAAAAGTATTACTGCTTAAGGAGCTGGTAGCAAAATAAAGCACAAAGACAGATAAAGAGGAAGTTAAAAGTGACCGTTACAGATAAACAAAAATCTATAGCTTCTTAGTATTGAGTAGAAATTCCTCAGGGACTGTTTTCCCTTATTGTGTGGCAAAACTGTAGAGAATGTGAGGGAATCCAACAGGTTTATACAATTTGAAGATGACATTATACTGAACACAGAGAATCCCAAAGATTCCACCAAGAAAATACTAAAACTGATAAATGAATTTATCAAAGTAGCAGGATACAAAATTAATATCCTGAAATAAGTTGCGTTTTTATATGCCAGTAATGAACTAACAGAAAGGGAAATTAAGAAAAAATACTATTCACAATTGCTTCAAAAAGAATAAAATACCTAGGAATAAACCTAACCAAGTATGTAAAAGACCTGTACTCAAAAAATTATAAAACACCGAAGAAAGAAATTGAAGAAGATACATATAACTAGAAGCACATACCGTGTTCATAGATAGGAAGAATTAACATCATTAAAATGCCCATATTAACCAAAGCAAATTATACATTTCAATGCAATTCCTACCAAGATTCCAATGATGTATTTCACAGAACTAGAACAAATGTTTCAAAAATTTATGTGGAATCACAAAAGGCCCTGCATAGGAACAGTGATGTTGAGAAAGTTGGAAGAATCACACTGCCTAATATCAAACTACACTACAAAGCCATAGTATTCAAAACAGCCTGGTACTAGCATAAAAACAGACACATTGATCAATGGAACAGAATAGAGAGCCCAGAAATAAGCCCCGCAACTTAGTCAATTAATATTCACAAGAGGAAGCAAGCATACACAATGGGCTAAAGATAGTTTTTTCAATAAATGGTGTTGGGAAAATTGGACAGATACATGCAGAAAAATGAAACTAGACCACCTTCTTATACCACACACAAGAATAAATTCAAAATGGATCAAAGACTTAAATGTTAGACCCAAAAGCATAAAAATTCTAGAAGACAACACAGGGAACAAAATCTTGGACATTGCTCATAGAAACTTTTTATCAGATATATCTCCCCAGGCAAGGGAAACAAAACAGTAAATAAATAAAACAAATGGGACTACATCAAACTAAAAAGTTTTTGCACAGCAAAGGAAATCATCAACAAAACAAAAAGACAACTCACCAAATGGGAGAACATATTCACCAATACATCTGATAAGGGTTAATATCCAAAATTTATAAAGTACTTACAAAACTCAACACCAAAAAAAAACAACCCAATTAAAAAAATGGACAAAGGACCTGAATAGACACTTCTCCATAGAGCACATACAGATGGCCAATAGACATATGAAAAGATGGTCAATGTTTCTCACTAATCATAAGAGAAATGCAAATTAAAACCACAATGAGATGCCATCTCACATCTGTCAGAATGGCTATCATCGATAAATCAAAAAACAACAAATGCTGTCAAGGATGTAGAGAAAGGCAAACCCTTTTGTATTATTGGTGGGAATACAGACTGGTGCAGCCACTGTGGAAAGCAGTGTAAAGATACCTTGAAAAATTAAAAATGGATCTGCCTTTTGACTCAGCAATCCCACTTCTGTGCTATATCTGATGGAACCCAAAACACAAATTCAAAAGAACATAAGTACCCCTATGTTCATTGCAGCATCGCTTACAATTGCCAAGATATTGAAGCAGCCCAAGTGTCCATCAATAGATGAGTGGATAAAACAACTATGGGCCATTTACACAATGGAATTCTCCTCAGCAATAAAAAAAGAAGATGATTTTACCCTTTGCTACAGTATGGATGAGCCTGAAGAACATTGTGTTAAGTGAAATAAGCCAGTCAGAGAAAGACAAGTACCCTATTATTTCACTCATATGTGGAATCTAATGAACAAACTGAACTAACAAGCAAAAAAGAGACAGACTCGTCGATGGAGAGCAGGATGACAGAGGGCAGGAGGTGAGGGGGTGGAGGGACTGAGCAAAAAGGAAGAAGGACTCATGGACATGGACAACAGGGTGGGGATGGCTAGGGGGAGGGGAGTATAAGGAGACTAAATGGTAATGAAAAAAATACAATAAGGATGAAATCAAAAGAAGAAAAAAGAAACTAAATAAAAGCTTGGAGAAAACCTTCCAGGTGCATCCCACATTCCTTCTGTTAAGGCTAAGCTATTTGTGAAGACCAACCTGGAAGCAGGGAGAAGGGAAATGATGGATTGGGGAAAGCAATTCTGATTCATCAGCTCCCCTTGTAACCCTGCCTGGGGCACTGATGACAGGACCATTAGGGGGCCAAGTAAAGTGAGTAAACTTCAATTATATCCCACGTAACAGCTATTTTTATTTGATTTGAATCAGCACTGCAGAAAACAAAACCTGGTTTGAATCTGTTCTCTCTGACATGTACAAAGATGCAAGAGGAGAAGGCGATTCAGTCTGTACCTCTCTCTAATCGTGCCTGGAAAATGATTGCAGAGGAGGGAGGCTGGCCAGAGCCTGGAGGAGACACGGGTGGGCAAGGAGGAGGAACAGATTGTCTTCAAAGCTGGGCACGATTGAAAGGGAGCCGTGTGCTTCCAGTGGAACCTGTTTTGGTGTCTCATATGCAGTTACCAGATGCACTGAATACTCTGTGATTGAAACACTGCCCCAAAGGCCTGCACAATGAGGGAGCGTGCATATATGCCATTAGCCCCTGCCACTAGTTCCAAGAGAATTCAGTGTGTGGCACTATGCTAGGCTAGGCTGCTCAGCTTCTCTTTTTCTCCTTGCTTGAGAGACTTACAAAATAACACACAAGTATGTGAATATGAACACTCTTGCATTCAGAGACAAATGCAATATCACTGAAACTATAGGGCTGAGAGAGACAGCTCCATGGTTTCTATCACCGATTGAAAGAGAAAGGAGTGGTGGGGGAGGGAGAGAGAGAGAGAGAGAGAGAACAAAGTAGACAGAGTGCACGTGGCTGGGCTGAAATCAGACAGCAAGAAATGAGTTCCAGGTCTCTGTCCTTAGTCTAATATGGTTCCATTACAAAGTGTGGCAAGTCATTCTGTGCCTAGACATAGAAAGGCATTTTCTAAATCAAAATGATACAAAACCTCTAGATAAGCTTCCTTACTGTATGGGAAAAATTATGCCAAAAAATTTTTTAAAGCTTTAACAGATGTACCATTATTTTTATATCTAATATATCCAAAGAGACCTGCCCTTTAAGTGGGTATTCCAGAAAGCCAGTGGGGTTACTCTCCCATGGTTCTCCACATTTGGGGAATTTTACACTAAACACTGTCATCAAAGCCAGGATTGAGCCACACAAGAAAAATCACTCCCATGACTCTAAACTCACATGTTGCATCTGTCAGTCCCATCAGGAAAAGCATTCATCCAGGGTGGCTCAAATGAAAAGATTTTAAGGATGAAGTAACAGAGAGGTGGAGACAGGGTTAAGGATGATGAAGTACCCCCAAACTAGCAAGTTCCTTGTGCTGAGATGACAAAGCCATGAAGTGACAGCACAGGAGAGGAAATAATGTGACTAAAGTTCAGTGAGAGACACAAATGTGGAGACTTTGCCACCTCAGGGAAAATGCAGTCTTGGAAGGTCACATGTACTGACACAGATGCGCTCCCTCCTCCCGCCTCCAACCTTCTGCCAGTGCTTCCCATTGGAAGCCAGCTGCAAGGAAGCCCAGGTGATCTTGTCCACAGGGCACAACATCCAGGCAGAGTTATTGGCTTCAGTGGACAGACAGCATATTACTGGTATGTAGATCATTTCTGAATCAAAATAAGTTGGTTATCTACCTTTTCTATGATCCTAAATTACTGCCTCTTCCTAAAACCATGCCCACTTAGTTGGCTGGAAGGAAATGACCCTGAGTTCAATTGTGCTGTGTTTTAATTCTTCATGTACATTAAGACATAGCTGCATGAGCTGAACAGAAATACATTGTTGACTGGTGATTGCAATTTTAAATAAAAGATTAATTTCTCTAGTTCTCAATGCACTAATCATAAGCACTGTAAAGTACTTGTACAGTAACTAGCATGTCATAGGTTCTTAATAAGTGCTTTTATACTTTTGGTTTTTACTGCAGGCCATTGTACCTGAAGTCAATTATTTCAAATGAGATGAATTAGCACAGTCTGGTACATACGGCCTTTCCCAGCCCATCCAGCCATCATGTTTGGAAGGTCATCCATGCTGGTCTGGGATTTGGGAATGGATCTGCACTGGCGGCTTCTGCAGTTCTGGGGAAGTACCAACATCATGCTGGGTGAAGTCCATTGGGGGTTGGTCATCACAGGCAAAGCATGCTCTTGCCATAGCCCACTTGGAACAGAACTAGTAGCAATGGCATGTCATGGAAGGGCCAAGGAGTCACGGACTTGGTTCTCTTTCTAGCTCAGTCTGAATTTAGGTAAGTTATTTAACAAAATGTCCAACCTTTTGGTTTTAGTAGAATCATGTTGTTATGTAAAATATTATAGCAACTTATAAAGCAGAATGAGTTGGCTTTGCTTTGGTTGAAGAAGGCTGAAGAGGCCTGGGATGCCTGCCCCCGTCCCCTTCACACCTCACTTGAAATTCCCAAGGAGCACAGCAGAAAAGCTGCAAAACTAGATGATGACTGAGGCCATGTCTGGTTTAATTTCTTCATTTTAGTTTCCCAAAATTTTATGGAGGTGTAGGAGGGAAAGTACTTAATATTGCTCTCATAAAGCATAAAATCTAGCAGCAAACTTTTATAGACTGTAGTACAAATGGTATAATAAGTTCATTGTCCCATAGTGTCTGCTACATAATTGTGTTCATTCCCTTTGTGTATTTCAGTAATGACAGCATAATTGTCAGTGCTTATAACACATATAATCTCATGACTGTCACTCCCATTAGTATGCTTTCACTTCAGCCTATCCACAGCGAGTTCCACTTTCCCCCTCATTGAAATACATAAATATTTCTCCTTTCCTGCATCTAGATTTCAGTCTAATTCCTGATAGTTACCATGGCTAATCATTGAGAAAATGCTTCCTGCCTTGTTTTTAATATGCTTAATCTACCATTTTGATACAATGCCAAGAAGTCATCATTGCAGTGGCATTGAATTGCCATGACCACATCCTGGCCTTCTACTAGGATGGCCGAGACTTATTTGGAGTAGGAACTAATTTAGACATGCAAATGAACACATTCCTGACAGTGACGGTGTGAGCAGAACTGTAAGATTAGACACAGTTACATCATGCCTCAATCTCATCACCTGTCAAAGGACAAGTTTGGCCTTTTATTCTTCTGGGTGCCTTTCAATTCTAAATATTCTTATTATCTATGAAAGATTCAAATAAAAAAACTTAGCGTAAACTTCTTTTTACCTTAACTAATTCCTCAAAGTACTGTATACACAGTTTTAAAAGTATTAGAAGATTTACAAGACATCCCACCCCACATGCAATGACTAGATTCTCTTAATTAGTTCTGAAATTTAAATACCGTTATATTCTCTATAACTTGCTATTTTTAAATATATGTATTTCAGGCATCATCTCTTGACTTCCTCTTTGGTAGATGAGAATGTAGCTCTCTTCCATCACCCTTATGTTTCTCCTTCCCCAGACTCCCATTATAGTGATATTTCAATTTCATTAAATAGGGATTCTGCTGTGCATATTGGGGTGATCTCGGTTCTTCCTTTATGGTCTTAGAATCTTGCTGTCTCACATCCACTTAGCCAATAGTCTCTGTCCACTCTTTCTACTTTCCAACTTCCAAAATATTATGGATTTAAATCTATTTAAAAAATATCTTTACGATAGTTTATAATGTATTTTGGGAGTGAAATTAATTAAATATGTATATGTTCAATATGCCATCTTCACATGAATTTCCCTTTTACTCTATATTATCATAACATAGATCAGTGTCTGCATACTGTTGATCATACTTTTTACACGCCTCTCGAATCCATTCTCTTGAGGATTCTAATATCACAATTTTGTGACTGAGTATCTGGACCCTTCTGCAATTTGGTCTCTGACCTTTCATTTTGCAGTTAAAACTCTCTCTGTCTACGTAATAAACAACATTCTTTGCGTTGTCCTTTTCACTACCAAACTTGTTGTACTAGTTTATTCTGCAGACTCCAAGGGGTTGGCCCCTGCCCTGTGCCTTGCTCCTTTGCTGACCATGTCTAATGACGCCAACTCTTGGTTCTATCCCGTGTCTCTACCTGCTGACCATGAGTCAACCAAAACTACTCGCTGTTCTCACATCGCAAACCTATTTGATGACCACTGAGTCAGCAGACCCCTGAAAATCCGGATGCCCCCACCAATCAGAAAATGAATAACATAAGATCACAGTCTTGCTTCCATAGTGACCCATCCATTTGATCAGCAACTCCTCGCAACTCTCACCTTTAAAACCCATACTTTATTCTTCCCACCTTAGAGCATGTCTTTGGTACATGGCTAAGGCTATGTTCTCTGATTTGCAAACTATATCAGAATAAAACTCTTTTATCCCTCAGAAGAGTTCTGTGGACCTTTCAGGTATATTTCCATAACCCTGCTATCCTCATAGTTCATTTTTCCCTCTAGAAAGTTACAAAAAACCTCTTCAATGGTATGGGGCATGGGGCATGTTTACTACTCTCTAGGCTCAGAAATATGGACCTTATACTATTTGATTTTACCCAAATATAAATGAAACAAGGCACCATCCTGGGTCTGGAGTAGGTAGGGTGTTTTAACATCCAGCATGTCATTCATATGCAATAAATCACTTGAAAAGTGAACTATATTTTGCACTTACTCATGCCAGACACTTAATGGACTCTGTGCTGACCATAATCAAAGGCATTCCCTAAGGATGCCAATAGGAATAACTCCTCACCTGGAGTCTCACATCCTCAAATAGCCCCATTAACTTAAGGAAATGAACATTTGGAGTAATATTACAATGAAATAAGGATTTGAGAAAATCTTGAAAGGTAGGTGTGCTAACTGCCACATTTAATGAGTGGAAGCAGATAGATGAAAAACCTAAAAGTTTTCAAGAAAACTGTATTAACAAAAAAAAAAAAGTTGATATAAACTAAACTTATGACTTTTTAAGAATTAAAACAACCTTGAGCCCCACCACTCCATATAGGCAGGAAATAAAGTGAGTAATATTTTCAGTTTGCAAGAAGGCTATGCTTGTGTTTTTAGTTCTTATTAACAAAAGTATTCATGATTGGACGTGACAAGGAGAGTAGAAGGCCACATCACCCAGAGACCCTGGACATGGAACTCGGTGCAATGACTGGGTAGGATTTTAGGTTGCCTCCGTGGAAGTGGTGGCTGTGCTCAGTGGTTGAAGGGAACAAAGAGAATCAGAAGATCGATCTGTGGTGGAGATAGTCACTGCTCTTTGAATATCCCAGTGCTTCCCCAATTTCCCAGCTTCCTTGCAATTTGTGGAAGCATGTGAATAGTTCTGGGAGTAGATGTGATCTGTCTCACTTCTGGCTTGAAGCATTTAAGAACTGGTATGTAATCCTTCAGCTCTTGCTTCCCCTGTCAAGGCATTTGTGGGGGAATGAAGATAAAATGAATTCCTGAGTCACCACAGGGAGAAAGGCTGCCCTAAAGAATCGCCCAGATATGCAACTTTTGAATGTGCAAGTAAAGAACTTTCACTGTTAAGGCAAAGGGATTTGAGATTTGCTTATTATTGAAATATGACTTAGTTTGTCTTATTAATAATGAGGTATATTTCAGCTCAATATAATAGGACTCTATAATAGTCAGAGAAAGATGGCACATGGAGAAAGATGGTACTGAGTTGCTTGTCACTGGAGATATTTAACTGGAGAAGATAAAAAGCAGTCTTTGAAATGGGCATCTGTTACCATATGGAGGGCTAAATTAAAGAGCTTCTGATTTTCTATGATTTTACGATATCTTGCAACGCCATGCCTCTATTGGAATAACCATTCAAAGCTCAGCTTCTTCTAATCTTTTGTCATCTCACTTTGATTATACTAATTCTAAAAGAAGTAAATAACTTCCAAAGATAGAAATAGACATTCTGATAGTCTTCCATTTTCAGGATGAGGAGAGTTGAGGCAGAGTTCCTGAAACAGGTGTTTAAAGACAAGAGAAACACTTGATGGTAAAAGGAAGAGAGAATAGAAGTGCATGAAGGAGGGAATGGCTGGAGATATGATTGAGTCAAACAGATTAAAGTAGGTAAATGGGAGGGAAAATGATAAGGGGGAGTGGTGAGAGCTTGGAAAGTTGAGTAGATGGTTTACTCAAAGACATTAAGGAAAATGGGAGAAACTGGAATTGGATTAACGGATTGCAGAACGTCATCATAGACTGTTCAGTGGAACAGCAACTGAGCTAATATTCCTTATGAAATGTTAATCTAAATTACTTGAAAATTGCTTGGAACACATGAGCAAAAAAAAAAGAGTTCATACTGGATGCTATGTTGTTTACATGTTAATAATGGTATATTTGTGAGGTGCTAAAAGGTGGAAATCCAGAATCCTGAAAGTAATCCTTGACACCATCCTCCCATATCAATTCACAAATGTATGCTGTCACTCTTTTCTTTTACCTATTAAGTACCTCTCTAGAATCTATTCATTTCCCTCTCACTCCACCACCAACACTGTGATCAAGTTGAAATCATTTCTAGCCTGAATGAACCAAATAACCCCCTAACTGGACTTCCTGAAATTATCTTCATAGCTTATGTGAGATTCCAATGTCCCTCATAATAAAAGTTCCCTGAGGGTAGACTTGTCTCCCTGCCTCACGATGGGCCTCCATCACTCAGAGCCTGTTCCTGGGACACGGTGAGTGTACAGTAATTATTTGTAGTTGAGAGACTGATTTAAACATTCTCCCTTTCACCTACTCCTTCTATTTTTCTATCAAAGCATCACTTTTATCTCATTCTTAGAACGTAACTGCATTTGTAATTTTTTATTTATCTTTGTAGACTTATTTGAATGTCATTTAAATGGACATAAAAGTAGCAAAACAGCTAAAAGAACTCCCATATAACTCTCAACCAGACTGTTCAGCTGTTAAAACCTTCTATAAATGATTATCATTTTCTTTTTATACATATATGCATATTATTTTTATAATCCATTTGAATATAATTATAAACATGATGCTACTTTATTCCTAAATAATTGTGTACTTCCTAAGAACAAAGAAATTGTCTTACATAACTGTAGTTAAAATATTAATATGATACCATTAGTTAAGACTTTATTCCTCGTTCACCTACTTCCCAATCCATAATCACATATTGCACTTAGTTTTGTCTTTGTCTCCTTTGATCTGCCATAATGCTTACTTTGTCTTTGTCTTCTGTGACCTTGTATTTTTAAAGAATACAAACCAGTTGTTGTTTTTTTTAAATAACCCTCAGTGTGAGTTTGTCTAATGTTTCCTTAGGTCACATTCTGATTAGTTTTGGCAGGAATATAAAAAAATTGATCTTTTTCCTTCTCAGTATATTATATCAGGAGACACATGATATTTGTTTATGAAATTATTGATAGGATAACTTTAATGATTTAGTTAAGGTGTAACTTTCAATTATTTATGTGATTATTGTGCTAATATATGTATCCTCCCCTAGACTGTAAGCTCCAGGAGTTAGGAACAATAGCTACTTGGACCTACCACTCAGAACAATGTGAACTCACATCCCATAGTCAATACTATGTAAATTAGTGATAGATGAAAAAGGAAAAATAGCAAGCTCTGGCAGAAGATGAATACTGGATATATGAGATAAAATAAATGGCACTATTTGCCCAAATGATGTAAAAACTTCTGTCCACACAAAAACCTGCACACAAATATTTACAAAAGCGTTATTCATAATCACTCAAAATTGTAAGCAAGCAAGGACGCCCTTTAACAAGTGAGTGGGTAAACAATCTCAGGTACATCTATATATTGTAATATTATTCAGCAATAACAAGGAATGAGCTATCAAGCCATGAAAAGACACAGATGAAACTTAAATGCATATTGCTAAGTGAAAGAAGGCAGCCAAAAAGATTGCATGACTCTAGTTATATGACATTCTGGAAAAGAAAAAAACTATAGAAATTAATAAGATTGATGGTTTAAATTTTACCCTTTGTGACAACATGGATGCACCTGGAGAACATTGTGCTAAGTGAAGTAAGCCAGTCAGAGAAAGACAAATACCGTATGATTTCACTCATATGTGGAATCTAATGAAAAAATTGAACTAACAAGCAAAATAGAGACAGACTCATAGATAGAGAACAAGCTGACAGCCCCGGGGTGGGGGTATTGCAGGTGGAGGGAGCGGGCAGAAAAGAACAAGAACTCATGGACACAGGCAACAGTGCAGCAATTGCAGGGGAGAGGGGCGGTGGGGATTAAAGAGGATATGGGGGGATAAACGGTAATGAAAAATACAGTAAAATAAACTATTTTAAAAAGACTGATGGTTGCCAAGGGGTTGGAGGGAGGAAAGGGAGGACTGAATATGGGAAGCACATGGATCTTTTAGGGCAATGAAGATATTTTTTTTTAATACTCTGTGTATATATGACATCACTGATTTGTCAAAACCTATAGAACTTTACAACACAGAGTGAGCTTTAATGTATGCATTTTTAAAAAGTCATTTAGAAGATTGAGGAAATCCTAAAACAGAATGCAGAATGTAACAAAACAAACTGTTTTCCAAATGTATACAACAACTTTGGTGATGAAAGTTAAGGAGAAGGTAATGGCCTAAGTAACTTTGGAATCAGTGAACCTCATAAGACTAAATACAAGGGAAACTGTATAAGCCATTCTACTATGATTATCAAAGTCTTATCACGTATGGAAATGGGTTTATAATTCTGATACTTCCACGTATGGAAACTGGAATTGAACAATTAAATAAATGCATGTCAGATGGTGGGAGCCAGGTTTCTCATTATTGGATTGGGGTTTACATGTAAGTAGGGAAGCAGACAGGAATGATCCATGTGATAATGGACTATAGTTGAAGGCATAACTATGATGTCATGTTTAGCTTAATGTAGGTACAGATGGTTACACATGGAAATGCTTGTAGATAAACAGATGTACCTTAAGTTAGTACATTTATTCCCTTGCTCTGTCATTGGAGAGGGTCTAGAAGCAACAACACCCCAATAGAAAGAAGCACTCCTAGTGCCCAGATCTTTATTTCTAATACCATTCTCCAATAAAAAAATATGGATACAATATGGACTTTAGTTAATAACAGTATATCATTTGGATTATTAATTATAACAAACATACTTTACTATTGTAAGGTGCTAATAATAGGGGAGGCTGGGTGAGGAGTTTATGGGAGCTCTCTGTACCATTTTCACAATTTTTCTGTAACTAAATCTGTAACTGTTCCTAACACTAAAATGTATTTTAAAAACAAAACAAACCAACACAAAACAAGTGATACTTGTGCAAAGTTTTATATGTTGGGGAGAACCCAATAATTATAATTGAGAACACAGCAGAAATATGACCAAGTTTCATATACCTGTTTGCATAACAATTATACATGCAAATCATCTACCAATGCTACTTGGTTAACCAGCCTGGTCCTGAAATGAGCCCATTCTTAAATTATTCAATCTTGGGGGCAAAAAAATGTCTGCAATAACACTCTTCTGTTAAATAATGATAAATTTTACCCTCTAAAGAGCATCAAAAACTTTGTAAATATTGCAACTAGTTGCAGCTAACTTTATGGATATTGCAACTTCTTGGCTAAAATTAGAATGCATATAGCACCTGTTCAGTCATCACCATAGCCCTGTATGCAACTTGACAGAGGGCAGATTCAAGGACAGGTTTCAGAGCTGCCTACAACAAACCCCTGTCCCTTTATCCAAGCAATTTAAGCTACTTTCTTACCAGGCAAATTTCTACAAAAGGAGATGGTTTCTAAGTTACCACTCTTTACGATCACATCACAAAAGACTTTCACAGTAAGATACCAAGTCACCAAATATGGAACAGAAGTGTCTGTTGGCACTGTTAATGTAGAAGAACCATTAGTCTCAAGTGATTTTTTTTTTACTTCCTCGAGGAGACAAAAGATAATAGCTCAAGTCTTGGGAGGTGAAAGGACTTTGTAAGTATCCTGGGAGTGATATTTTTAGAACTCTTGAAGCCTTCGAAGGAATATGGAGAGAGGACAAGTTGCTCAAAAGTAGTAGATAATGGTGTGAAAACAGAGTGGTCATTTCAGGTTCTCTCCTCCTTGAGCTCCTGATAGCATTCTGCAATCATCAGGCCACGGCTGGCAAAGGAGTCATTTCATAAATGGTCAAATTAATTTTAAGAAATGAAAAAGCTTCTAGAATACCTCTTTAAAGAATAAACCACTATTAATGGGAAAAAATACTAGGGAGAACAGCTACAAAGTCAGTGGTCTAAACTTGCTTCATTAGCAACTTTATCTGGAATACCAGAAACAGAAAAATCTGAAATCTGTCTCCTTTAAAGACTTGCTGCAAAATCTCTCACTGTGTTGACTTCTATTTAAAACTTAAGGAGACATCCTTAGGTAGTGCATAGCCAGTAAATTCCGATTACACATTTGGGTGACCTGGGGAGTATAAAAAAACTACTTTTTGTCAAAATGTACTGAATTGGATACTAAAAATTTGCAATTTCTCAGTATATAAATTTTATCTTATAAAAAATACTATAAACAAACATTAAACTCATCAGTAGAAACTTCTTTAGGTATCTTCTATACTTGAACAAATGAATATGTATATGTACTCTGTGATATTGGGTTGGATTTTTAAACAATGGTATTGTATTTTTAATGTGAATAGATAAGTAGATTGATATATAATATATGAGATTATAAATGACTATATGTATATGCTTATGAAAGCAATACATATGAAATCATCATATACCTATATATGAAATAAAATACATGAAATGAAATATATATATTTCCTAGTTCTTTTTACTGAAAGACCCTAGAAGTAATGCTGGACCAACAGCAATAACATCTAGAACTCAGGTTTTCATTTCATTTTTCTACTTGATGGAACCAAGTATTTTGAAAGAAGCCTTTGATTTCAGGGATAGGACAAGGGAGGCATAGACCTCTTGTTTCACACCAAGGTTAAATTACGGGGATATGTCAAAAGGATACAGAAGCCAGCTTCAAAAAGCTCATGCTAGCCATATCAGAGATATTTAATACGAAAAAACAAACTAAACAAAGATTATTCATTACAGAATAACGCCAGCTTATAAATAAATAAATAAATAAGGGAGAAACGTTAGAGAATTACAACCCATATCCTCCTCTAGTATAGCATTGCAAGTCCTTTTGATTTTGTTCACTCACAATGAGTCAACTGTAGGGTATCAGCAATTTCTGAAACTACACTCTCGAACTGTTATCATTCAGATCACAGATTATTCTTTTAAAAGTAATAGAAATATGCTCCATAGCTGAAGAGGAGACAATCATCCCACACGTGTGGTGATTAATCTGCAAGAAAATACTTCATTGCTGTAGTACAGGGGGTGGGAATAAATCAGCGGAAACCAGAGGTTAGATGTTCCACCTTCAGGTTTTTACTCGTAGACAACATTAGGTTTTATAATGTCATATAGTCATCCAATCATTCACGTATCCACCCACTATCCACTCATTTATTTACCTACTTTTGCATATAATGTATTTTCCTTCATTCATCCATCCATTTATTTATCTACTTATTCATGAATCTAGGTATCCATGAATCCATTAGTTCCTCAATTCTTCCACTCAATCTTTCAGTCAAACAATACTTACTGAATCATTGCCAGGTACATTCTAGAAGCTAGAACATAGAATTAAACAAAATAAATGCTTATGTTTGCATTCATGGAGCTCACCTCTAGGGAAAGACAATAAACAACAACAAAAATATATAAAATACATAGAAAAATAATTTATGATTAGTGCTAAGGAGGAAAAAATAAGGACATAGAATAACAAATGTTAGGTAAGATGATGGTGGTAAAAGTTTAGATAAAGGGCCAAAGAAACCTCAATGAATAGCTGATTTTTAAGTGACTTTTAAATAAAAAACTAAAGAGAACAAGAGAAGCAAATTTTTTAAAAAATCTCACATGTGCATATATGTACCTACACATATGCATGCATACACACACACACAATGGTCTGTCCGGGAGGTATCCAGCCATGTACTATGAAAAATAGAGACATTTATTGAAGAAGATATAAAATACTAGAAACATCGTATATAGGACAATGATGCCTCAGCTTCCCCTTAAAGTACCCACCTTAGGACCTCACACAGTTCTCCTAATCGCCTCCAGTTCTCAGCTGCCCCATTGTATTTTCCGGAATCTCACTGATGGTCTGAAATCTCTTCCCTTTCAAAGGTGATTTTAGTTTTAGAAAAAGCCAGAAGTCTCAGGACACCAAATATGGGCTGTAAGCAGGCTGAGTCACTTGGGTGATTTGATGTTTTGCCAAAAAAGTCTGCACAAGAAATGATACATGAGCAGGCACGCTGTTGTGATGAAGCTGACAATCACCAGTTGCCCATACTGTGGCCTTCTGAATCATCCAAAGAGTTTCCGCAGAGGAATGTTCAAGCTTAATGCAAAATCTGATGCAGATTCATTGCTCTACTCGGTCATTTTGAATGTGAGGGTCACACAGTGCACATGCTCACTCAATGGAGTCTACCATCTCCACTGACTAGTACAGTGAAGTCGTCATTGTTCACGTGTGTGCATTCCAGTCCACTTTCCTTGGCTATCAGGGTACATTGATGTCACAGAAACCATCATTATATTAACGATGGCTGGACGTTTTACTCTGGACAGACCTCTCTGTGCATCCATATATGTATGTGTGTGTGTGGATATATATATGTCAGTTCATCCCCTCTTTCATTGAAAATGTGTAAAATGTGTTGCTACTATATGTATCTGTATGTCAGCTAAATGAAACAATGCTTAAGTGGCATTCTTGGTTTTATTCTGGGACAGGTAGATAACCTGTAAGAGTTTGTGGACTGGCACTAACCACACCTCAAGGAGCACTGCCTCAAGGAATTGGAGGTCCAAGTAAAGTTTTGGGGTTTTACAAAAATAATTGCAGGGTTTGGGACAGAAGAATGACATGATCTAACTTATGTCTTAAAAATTTCACTTTTACTTCAAAATGTGGATTTCCTGAGATGTAAGGAAAGGGGTCTTCATACTATCACCATCCCTTCCTAGAGTCTCATATTAAGTAGAGACACTTCCTCCGTACTCGGGGTGGGGGGACACAGGACCCTGAAAAGGTGTCATATTTCGAAGTTTTCCATGCTGTTACATAGACAAGTCTGCCTAAGAAATTGAAAAATAATTTAACCATCTCAAATTCCTAGCACCTGAATGTCAACTGGATTGAATTCTCTGCCTTTTCCAGTGACACTATCCCTGTGTCTCATTTCTATCTGCTTTCGTTATCAAGGAACTGCCTTCAAAACCAACACTGTGCATCTCTGGCTTTGAAAATGAGCCTGCCATCTAGAGAAGTGGAGTTAATTACTTACGCGAAGTGAGTGAATAACCAAGGGAATGTACTTCTGATGGCACTAATATATCAGCTTTATTATAACAGGATTTTGTTGGTCCCTGGATGAGACACTGTACAATACACAAAAGGCAAATTGTGAGCTTAAAAATGTCAAAACAGCAGCCCACCAAAAGAGCTATGATATCTTAATGAACTATTTTTGGAAGTGCGTTGCTCCGGCAGAATGATGGACTACATTTTTATTCAATGTTTAGTTCTTTGAGCTCCAAATAGAGGAAATTTGACTAGTTTGCAGTACTTTTCTGTATCTGAAAACAAAATAAACCTTAGCGCTTCTTCATTTGGCTTACTTCTATTTGTCCTCTTACCCTTCACCTAACCAACAGTAACAATGCTTCCTGTGGAATGGATCATGACTACTTCCCTGTCAGGAAAACACTGAATTCATCCAGTAATTTTGATAAATGTGGTCACTGAGAGAGACGGAGCCATGTCCAGTCCCTACCTCTCCTAGTCACCCTGTCCTAGAAGTAGCTATCCATAAAAATCATTCCTTAGAGAAGCTAACTGTGTAAAGCTTCCTGGATTTTAGGAGAAAGGAAATGATCAGCTCATTTTGGATGGTCTATGATAGACAGGATAATACCCCTACTCTCCCTCCCCACCTGACCCCTGAGATTTCTACATCCTAATCTTTTGGAACATGGGCCTATATTACATTACATGGCAAAAGGGACTTTGTAGTTAGAGATAAGGTTACAGACTTTAGGAAAATTATCCTGGATTGTTCAGATGAATTCATTGTAATCACATGGAACCTTTAAAGTAGAAGACATAGGCAGGAAAGTCAGTGAGAGAGACGCAGTGACGGAACAAGAGGCAGGAGGGATTTGGACACATAAGAGAGACTCGGAGGAAGAGGGCCATGAGCCAAAACATCAAGGCAGCCTCTAAAAGCTGGGGTCAACCCCACAAATTATAGGTACCACACAAATAGAGAACTCAGCTCCAAAACCATGAGGAACCAAATGCTGTCAACCACCTGCATGAGCAGGAAAGAGATTCTCCCCCAGAGTCCCCAGAGAGAAGCACAGCCGTGGTGACACCTTGATTTTAGCCCTGTGAGACCCAAATTAGACTTCTGACCTATGGAACTATAAGACAAGAAATCTGTGCTGTTTTAAGCACCTAAATTTGTAGTGATCTGTTATGGCAGCAGTAGAAATCTACCCATGGTCCTTAAGAGGCAGATTATTTGATTAAAGGCACTCTGTGAGGTTTAGAAAAGTATGGCAATGAAAAAGTGAGCAAATGTAATGGGGTGGCATCCTCTGCCTATTTGCTTTTGCCAATTTAGTTATTTTATTATACAAGGTAGAGTGTGGAGAGAGAGAAACTAGGGGAGGAGAGAGATTGAGAGAGAAAAACATGAGACAGAGATAGAGACCGAGAGAAAGAATCATGGGGACACCACCATTCCACTCAATGTGTGCTCACCCCCAGAGGAACCTGAGTCTGACGTGCCGGTGAATCTCAGGTCCCACGTAACTCTCATAGTAGGAGCAGTTTGTTACATCAAGTGTGATATAAAAGGATGATCCTAGCATTTAATAAAACATATTTTTCAGGAAGAAAATGGCCCTTAAATACAACCCAACTCCATTAGCTGGCAGTAAGTTAAAGAAAATATGATTCGTTCTAATATTTATGGAGAAGCTGGCTATTCTAGGCTGTATATTGTTTACATTTTCCTCTAACAGGGCACCTCACTAAAGAACATTAAAGGGTGATTGTCAAATAAGTGTTCACCTTAAAACCTAAGCTCAGTAAAAGTGATCCCACTCTAAAGATACAGAATGAGGTTGAAAAATACCTCTTACAGAAACCTTCAACAATGAATTTGAGGTTGAACAAAAATTCAATTATTCCTGTTAATCAGAATAAAGAGAGATACAGCTGAGAGTTTCATTGGCTTCCAAGAATGAATCTTGGTCTGAAATAAATTTAACCCAAGAAGGGAAAGACCTGTCTCTGAAAACTCTAAGACTCTGAAGAAACAAACTGAAAAAGATACAACTAAATGGAAGGATATACATTGCTCATGGATTAGAAGGATACTGTTGAAATGTCCTTATTTCCTATATAGACTCAATGCAATTCCTACTAAAATACCAATGGTATTCTTCTTCAAATAGAACTACTAATCCTAAAATTTATATGGAGCAACAAAAGACCCTGAATAACCACAGAATTCTTCAGAAAGAAGAACAAAGTTGGACGTATCACACGCTCTGATATCAAACTATACTATAAAGCTACAATAATCAAAATAATACAGTGCTGAATAAAAACAGACACATAGCTCAATGGAATAGAATAAAGAGCACAGAAGTACATCTTCATTTATATAATCAATTAATCTACAATGAAGGAGGCAAGGATATATAATGTAGTAAAGACAGCACTTTCAATCAATGGTATTGGAAAAACTAGACAGATACATGAAAAAAAAACTGGGTCACTTCCATACATCATATACAAAAATAAATGCAATAGATTAAAGATATAAATGTAAGACCTGAAACCATAAAACTCCTAGAAGAAAACCTAGGCAGTAAACTTTTTGACATCATTTTAGTAATATTTTGGGGGGTATATCTCCTCAGGCAAGGGAAACAAAAGTGACTATATTGAACTAAAACATTTTGCACAGCAAACAAAACTATCAACAAAATGAAAAGACAACCTACTGAATAGAAGATATACTCAAATGATACATCCGATAAAAGGTTATTCCCCAAGATATATAAGGAATTCACACAACACGAAAAAAAAAACAGTCCAATTAAAAAATGGGCAGAGCACCTCAATAGACATTTCCCCAAAGGGGACTTACAGGTGGACAACAGACATATGAGAAGATGTTCAACATGACTAATCACCAAAGAAATGCAAATTAAAACCACAATGAGATATCGCCGCACACAAGTCAGAATGGTCATTATCAATAACTCAATATATCTCTAACTATATTCTTCAAACACTCCCTTTCTAAGGGTCACAATTAAGATCCTTATATAACTTCATGTCTTTGTACTAGTCTAATTTTTATGACATGATATTAATATCCCAATATACATTAATATCATGACACAAAAATCAACAAATTATCATAGAGTACTTACCCCATAGAAGCTGATGGTCACACAACAAAGCACAAGAGGAAATTCCTTTCTTAAAAAAGTTAGAGTGTACTGAGGAGCACGAGATGATAATCCTCAACATGCAACAGAGGAAGACAGAGGGACAGTTATATCCAAGCAAGAAAATGCAGGTCCTAAGCAAAAGGAATTCTAATTTAGAGGAAGATTGCCCAGAGAGAGTAGTATATGACCTTGATCTTCATAATGGTTAGAATAGGGCTAGCCAGGAACGGATAAGTAAGACATTTATGGGAAGGAGGAGAGCATGAGAAATCTAAGTGAGGAGGTAGAAAAGCCTGAGATGCAGTTGGGAATAATAAATGAAGAGATTTGGTTCTATATGCTACAGAGCTGTGTTTTATGGAGGGAAATGGCATAAATTATTCAAATTTGAGTAGGGAAAGCTTTCCTAACTTGGAGGTGTTGGCTAGAAAGTAAACTCAAGAGTCTAGCCTCATCCCCTTTGATTCTTGCTGCATTCATCACATCTAATCCACAGGCAAACACTCCTTGTGAACAAATTTTTTCCCCTCAACCTTGACCATAGGGCTACCAGTAGCTAGATGGGCATTAGATCTACAAACTCTTTGTAGATCAAATGAATAGCACATTTTTCACTTACATGCACATTATTTCAAATGTATACAAATACTTCATATTTAATATAATTCAACGATATCACCAACCAGGCACAAAAACAGTTGTAAAAGCTTTTATGTCCCTCTGTTGTTTTCAGACATTCCAATAAGAACCTTATGTGAACATTTTTCTCCAATGTGGTAGATGCAACAATATTTTGAAGACACGGCCAGCCCAACATAAAGTCAAATCAGGTATCAGATTTTTCTATGATGTTGGGGGCTGAGATATAGAAGAAGCAGAAATCTAGACCCTGAGTGTTATTATAAAGTTATTGGACACCTGGACTAACTAGATTCTATACCTCGCTCATGCAACAGCGAAGGAATCTATTTAACCTCACTAGTCAACTACACATGCCAATCACCAATGAAAGTTATTTCCAATATCTCTTTATCAACTAGCAAACCTTCTAGTATACATTTCAGTAACAATATATTGATTTAATGACATAGCCCCCTTCATAGTGGGATTTCATTTAGGAGTATGTCAAACTACAGCTTAAAGTTATGTTACACATATACACAAACCCATAATACTTTTTCATATTAACATATTTTAGTGCGATTTACCATGCATACAATTTACCACTCAGGGGTCTCTCTTAAAGGAATATGAAAATGGAATATTTTCATATTTCATTACCCAGAGTTTGAATACCTTCCCCTTACTTAACAAGTTGCTGGCAAGATTCACCCTCACAGCTAGAACAGAGGGCAGATTCCCTGAAGGGCCTATTCAATGAGATATGGGTAAATAAAATAAAAGTCCCGGTAGAAAAGAGTTGGGGTATCAATGGTTATAGGAATAATAACCCACAGTAACTGCCATGCCCCAACTCCTCTTCTTTCCCTGGCAAATTATCTTGCCAAAGTTGACTCAATTCCAAGTGCTCTTGCCCTATCAAAATATACCTAAGAGTAAGTCCATATGTACACAAACATCAATTATTTCACAATTGCAGCAGAGGGATCAGTGTACGTTGAGAGGTAGGATAGGGAAGATAGGTTAGAGACTGACTATCAAGGAGCTTGGGGACCAATCTTTATACCTCAGGGAACTACACCAAAACACAATGGCAGAGGGTCTAAGAGTACAGGATTCCCAACTCCGCCCCTTATCGGTTGTGTAGCCCTGGACAAGTCATTTGAGTTCTCAGATCACCAGTTTTCTCATCAGCAAAGCAGATATCATATCATACAAGTTGCTGCCAGCACCAGATGCATGTGACCACTGAATGAAATAATGACCATTCCATGCTAAGCACATGTCTGACTCCCTCATAAGCATTCAATTAAGGTACCCCTGATGAGGTCAATGTCAATGGTTCTGAAAACAGCCATTAACACTGGGTGGAGAAAACCATCTCAGTGCAAAAATATGCCCACGATCACCTATAATGGACGATATGGAGCTCGGACTGGCTGTCATCTCAGCAGAAATGCTCACCTGGGGCCTGTGCTGAGGCGGTGCTGGTAGGGTGTGTGTGTGCCGTGCTTGTCTGTGTGGGTGTATGTGTGTGGGCAGTGGAGGTGCACAATGGCAGACCTTCCTCAATAGTCCTTGAGAACAATATAGTGAGGTGCACACAAAGCTGTCAGTCATTTTAAAAACGGTTCCTGACGCAATATTACAGATTAATGAGCTGAAAAAAAGCCCATTCAAATGTTTATGTGCACAAGACTAGCTTCATATCTGAAACTGGAATTTCTCCATATACTGACTGCTAAAAAAAGTTCAACAAACCATGTATTGACTTTAAAAAAAAAATCACCTGGGATTTCACCCTCTGATTCCTTATACTTAAGGGTTTGTCAAGGCAAGATTGTTTTTTCCATTCAAAAATCTAGTAAATAGGGATCTCTCACCAAAGGAACAAAGTAATCTTAATTACAGTTATTCAAACAAAACCACTATAATTTTCTATTTATTGCAACAAGAAAAATACTCACAAGACAATCAATAAATCATGTTTTCCTTTTAGAAAATTCTAGACAATTCATTAATGTTTTCCAATACACTATTTGGAAGGCAATTTCTGATTCAGGCTAATCAGACAGTCTTCTAATGAAATTTCAGACAAGATTGAACTCCGCACCCATTCCATACTTGGAGAGCATTTGGGAGCAATGCATTTGAGTGCCAATACAAGAATCAGGCCTGTGGGGTAAAGCAGCTGGCTCTACAACAGTTCAACAAGCCACACAAGACTGAAATTAAACACTTTGTGACTCTTTGTTGAATCATGTTTGTCTTTTATTTTCTGCCTAGGATAAGGAGGACCAACAACCTGATTCGTTGGTATGGGCAAAGACAATAAATGATAATACAAAGATTATAAATATACACCCATGTGCATACATATGTAAATATAAACATATAAATAAAAACATAATCTATTCTTTTCTAAACTCTACCAGGAATCAAACCTGTGACCCTTCACCTTTTGGGAGGATGCCCAACCAACTGAGACATACTGGTCAGGGAAATTTTTTTGACCTTGTATTATCTTGTACCCAGGAGCCTTTCCCCTTTTCATCCATGTTAGGCTGGCTTCACTCCTTACTTCAAAGAAGAGAAAGACAGGCAGAGCTACTGAATATGGCTTCCTAGCTTTGCCTTTTAAGAGTATAGGTCCTGCAGGAAAAGAGAAGAGCCCTGGCAAAGGCTATGGATTTGAGAATGCATGGAATGAGTCAGAGCAAGGTTTCCAGCCTCCCACTGGCACACGATGACTCTCAGGTGAAGGGGACAAGGAGAGAATGTACAAGAGAGAGAGGGCAGTGGAGAACCAAAGGGGTAAAATGCATAAAGGTATATCTGTATATGTTATAACGATATATTTTTCTGTTTATGAAAACCTACACCTAGTTGTAAACAATCCATTTTGGAGAATATGTGATGCCAGAGACAATTTTTGATAGCCCTCAAACCAGATGGAGTGTCCTTGGGTTTGGAGGACTGAGAGACAGAGACAGAGGAAGGTCACCTAGACACTGAGGGGCCCCCAAGACAATTCCTACACTTTGTCTCCCAAGAGTGGGTCTCATTTGTCTATGACTAGCCCAGTCTAAAGACAACATAAACTCAATGGATTTGGGCAATTCCTTAGTTGGACAGTGGACTGACTGATAGGTGAATAAATCAATAAATTCATTATTTTCACTATTTCTTTGTTTCTTACACTTGAGAGACAGTGGTTTTAAGTATGGAATTCTGGGTTAGTCCTGAGTTTAAATTTTGCTAATTATATGATCTTAAGAAAGTTATATAATTATTTAGACTGTCTTCTCATCTGTAAATGGTGACAATACTTCTGTTGTGAAGATTGTATGAGAGGATATGTTAAGTGCACTGTGCCAGGCAAAGAAGACACGGCTTAACAGGGGTGTCCAACCTGCAGCCCACGGGCCACATGCAGCCCAGGATGGCTGTGAATGTGGCCCAACACAAAACTGCAAATTTACTTAAAACATTATGAAGGTTTTTTTGTGATTACATGTCACAATGTATTTAATGTGTGGCTCAACACAACTCGCCTTTGTCCAGTGTGGCCCAGAGACACCAAAAGGTAGGATACCACTGGAAAGGTGGAAGCTGAGTAGCTCAAATCACCAGTCTTTTAACTAAAAGTTAAATTTCCTGCAGCAGCCTCATTTGTTCTAGGGAATGTGACAAAAACCAAGGATGAACAAATCCTGGTGTCTGTCCTCAGGTGTTCACATGGGAGTGGGAAGGTAAGACACCCACCCAGAGCAGTGAAATACCTTTGTGTGTGCATGTGCCAAAAGAAGTGACAGCTAAAGTAATGATAATAAGTGAACAAGGAGCTGAGGGGAAGACGGAATCGCTGTAAGCTAGAGTGCATGGACAAGACTTAGGGAAGGTGGCAGACATGAGTTCAGCCATGAATATATTTCTCAGTGTGAAAAAGAGGGACAAAGGGGGGTGTGACAAGTTTCTAGGACACTAGCTGAGAAACAGGGTAAAGATGGTGTCTTACCCACATCCTCACGGCACCTATCAATTCCATGTAGGTTGGCTGACTTTCAACTGCCAGCCCTGTTATTCTGTGCCTGGGGACTTTCTCTGGCCATCAGTGTGGGCAGAAGTGCTAGAGATTAATATTTACCCTCAGGAAGCTCTCATTGTATGGTAGTTCATGAATAATATCCTAGCTCCTTCACTTCTCTACCTCCCAAGATGTACCAAGTAGGATTAAGTTCTAGTCACCCACAGTGATAAGTGTGCAGTAGAATAAAACACCCTTTATTGGCTTCCTTCCCTGCTCTGTCTCACTTCTCCACTCCCCTATGGCAGTTATTAAATAAACGACTTCCACTTGAACCTTTGCATCAAGTCAAACCAAGACTGGGAAGATGATGGAGTTCGGGTTCAGCACAGTTTTCTTAGGCACTTCCTATGCGTCTACAGTGGGCTACCCTCTGTGCACTCAGAGATGGACCAGAGGCACTCCCTGACTAAATCAAGTTTACAGTCTGGTTGAAAATATGAAGTTCACTGAAAATGAGTTGTGTTGGGATCAACTAGATCACAAGCTCTTCAGGGACTGTGGTCATGCTTAATTTATCATTATACCTCCCTCAGTAATTAGCACAATTCCCAGGATATGCAGGTGTTCAACTATTTATTGAATAAAAATGCATGATAACAACAACACAATGTATTTAAGCCTTCACAAGTGCTTTACAAAAATAATTTCATTTAATCCTCACTGAAATCCTATTAGATAGGAATTATTGTGCCCACTAAACAGATTAAGAAACTGAAGCTCACAGAAATTGTATCATTATTTGCTAGGTTGCTGAGCTGGGGTTGGACACAGTGCTGTCAGATTCCACATTTACTACCCTCAACAGCTCTACCGCCCTGGCCTTTTCTTTGCAACAGCCAGGTAAGCAGGTTGTACTTAGGGAGAAATGCAAGAGAAATCTGCCTTCATATCACCAGGAACTGAGCCTATGATGCGGCAAAAATGTAGCTACTAAGTCTCTTTAAACATTTACTGGACTCTAATAATCAGAATATGTGCTACATTGCTTATAATCCCTACTTCCCTGGAGGACATACAGCTACAAAGAAAGAAGGTACTCATTCCTTAACATGATGATAAAAAATTAGAACCCAAGACACTGTGTGGAGTATGGTTCCAGTATCTCAATTTACAGATGACTAGGAGGTCCTGGAGTAGTCATGTGACATGCCCAAGCTCACAGTCATTCCCTCTGTTCCATTCTCCTCTAACAAGTCAAGGCAGGTGACTCCTTCCGGCAAGAAAGACAGACGCTAGCACCCTGGCCTTTAGTGGTTGAAAGGAGGTTGAGGAGGTAGAGAGTCAGTCTCACACCACAGCCTCTTGGGCGGTATTCCTCCAAGTACCTAGAGGGAATGACTGGTGTGGGTTTTTTAATTTAATTTCCAATCCATAACAGATCAAAACTTCTGTAAAACACTAGAGGCCAAAGCAACAACAAACAATCCCCTAGACATTTCTAAATCCCCTGAATTTCTAATACTTACCTTGTCGGGGGCCAGGAGCAGTTTGTGGTTGGCACTGGTCCTCTGACCGCACCCACTGTAAGCAGCGCAGTACTGGGGTCAGGAAAGAGAGGCGGTGCGCAGAAGGCAGAGCATAGTGCTGACCCAGGCTCAGCTTTGCAAGAAGTGGTTCGTGTTCCTCTCTTTTCCTTTAAATATAAAACCCTTCTGTCGGCAGTGCTTCCATATGCCACCTCTGAACCCCCAACCCAACTGAGCCCTTGAACTGGTTTGTTTTTGTTTTTTAAATCCTCACCCAAGGATATGTTTATTGATTTTAGAGAGAGGGTAAGGGAGACAGAGAGAAAGGAGAGAAACATTGACGTAAGAGAAATATCGATTGCCTGTATCCCATATGCGCCCTGACCAGGAATCAAACCCACAACATTTTGGTACATGAGACAGCACTCCAACCAACTGGGCAACCTGGCCAGGGATTAAACTCTTTCTTGCATGCCCAGAACTCCTTCCTAAAAGTCCTCAACACCTGATCTCCCCTATAATCCTGCAACAAAATTGACCCTGTTACCCATCTAAGCTAGGCCCTGTCCTCTGCTAAAATAGAACATGAGGCAATCCTGGAGGCAAGTTTAGTATTTTGAAAACTGTAAAACAACAGCTTCTAAAGTAGAGTACTTATATCCTGCAGGGTGTTCAGAATGACCCACTCTATGTGATGGCAAGCAAATACAGCTTCTGTTTATATTGATCTTTTCTCTCATCTCTTTAAAATGTCTATTTGTGAGGTACCATTTACAATGTACTTATTATATCAGCATAGCACGTATAACAAACAAGCATATATACATACGTCAGGGTGACATCTCTTATTTTTTCCAGATAGCAGTGCTCAATGAAATGAAATTGTTTTACTTTAATGTACCTAAGATTCATGGTAATGCCTTGTTTAAAGAATAGATTCTAAGATCTCTGTATACCCTGGTTTCCTGGGTCTGAGTGGGGTCCCAGAGTCTGAATTTTTAAGAATTTACCCTGCCCAAGTGATTTTGATGCAACTGCCCCAGGATCACCCTGAACCACCCTTTGCACATAAAAAGGTAGGACATTTTATTAGAAGGAACTGATACCGTTTTTTGATATAGTTTAGTTAATGGTAATTCACGAGTAAGAACAGAGTGCTGATATTCCTTTAACAGTGACATTTCTAAGTAATTAAGTTCTACACTTGAAAACAAGGTTACTGTCTCTCAAACTCAATGCTCATTAAGATGCCAAAAGCAGAAATTAAGGAAGAGAAAGTCGTTTATTCTGGAAAATGCAAACATCAAAGAGAACATGCTGTTCTTTTTTGAATGAGTCCAAATGAATGTCATGTTGGCCTGCAGAGAAACTGGTAAAACATGATACAAGAATTTGAAGCATGTTTTGACAGACAGGGAGCTCAGCTGACAGCAAACCAGGCTATTTTTGACAGTCCCAGGATTTGGAGAAGGGATTTATTTTTTAGCATGGACCATGTATTTGAGAGCCTCCACTTTGCCAATGAAAACCAGAGGAAGTGTAGCTACTGGGGTTGGTATGACAATCTGCGAGTGTCAGGTGAGAGTTCCAGCTGTGGTTAGTGAAAGGAAAGTCTAGCAAAGGGTAACAGGGCGGTCAAGAAAGGATGTTCCTACAACAGACAGCAGGAATTCAACCATGGCGCTGAGGTTTGGGGACACACGAGGTCTCCTGACTGGACCAGTGGGGACAAGGCAGCTTCTCCATGCTGAGCCCATGAGATACGGGTAAGATTATCAAAGCGGGGACTCTAGGACAGCAAAGAAAGGCTACAGGTAGAAACTAGACTACAAACGAGGTGGAATACCAGTTGCTTGATTTGAAAAATCTAGTCCAATTTTCTTTCTATTGTCCTGCCCCATTGCCTCCTGCAAATGCAGTGCCGGAGGTCAATTCGCAAGTTTGAAGAGCCCTGTTTGCAGCAAAGACCGCGAGCCCATCTACATCATGTTTATGCTTCTGGAAGACCGGGAGCAGAGTGCTCCTGAAAATGAGTAAAATAGCTCGAAAAGACTAGCTGTGTTTCTCTCTAGGTGTAAAAAGAATTCAAGGAGTACTTCCCTTCAGATTTCCGATAGGCAAAGTGAAAACAATTCTTCTTATATACCACTTTCATCCTAACAATTGGGTTTTTCTAATGGAGAATAGATTTTGGAAGAATAAACATTGTGATCTATTAAGCAACATTTTCCCCTCCAATTTGGTATGTATTTTAGTCCTTCTAAAAATACTTTAAAAGTTTGAGGTTGTCAGCATTAGGAATAAACCTCTTTTATCTATATTGATGGGACAGAATTTGCACTTACTGCTTGTAGAGCACATTTAAACATTTTAAGTTGGCCAAAGAGAGAAAATAATTTTATTTTCCATTAAGCTTGTTTGTAGAAAAATAGCAAACTCTTGGCCTCAATACTGCTTTTCGTTTCCACTAACAAAACTTACCCATGCCAAATTGTTTTACAATAATTGCAGCTTTTCAAATGGTTTTTCAACAACACTCGAAGATCCATTTTCCTGTGAGCATTTGTATTACAATAGTTGAAAAACAACATTAGTTTGGATGGGTCTAAACACAAGCAAACCCATGGTATAGAAATTGCATTAATTTTCTTTAATCCCCACAAGGCAGACAGCCACCTTCACAAAACTCCTATATGAACAATTTTGAAAGTCATCTAGATTAAGATTATTATCCCAAACCATGCCCTCCCTATCTACTCCGGTGTAATTGAAGGGCACCTTCTCCCAGCCACACTCCCCCCATGCAACACTTAGTGAAGTTGTTGATACATCGCCCACGTCCCCCTGGCACTCTTCCCACACTGTGGAAAGCTCTCAATGCCTATGGCCCTGTCTCTAAGCCTGAGGGCTTTCCTTGACTGTAGAAGGCTGCTTAGCCCTCATGCAGGAAAAACAGAAGGTCTGTGGAGTTTATGACCCCGGGAAACATCTTCAACCAATGACACCCAGGAGTTGGCAGCATCCTCACCCTTCATCTGGGACGGCTCAGAGACGTGATCTACACAATGCCCCAGAGGACCCGCAGCAACAACCTGCTCATTAACCTACTTTGAACTGGCTTCCTTTCCATCCCTGCCTCACTTCCCACTCCCCTACTAATGCTCCTGGGTCACCTCACAATTAAACTACTCTCATGTCCTTATTTCAATACTTAGAGTCTGGAAAATCCACTTAAGGCAAATACATTTTCCAAATAAGTTCCAAGGTGTCATTTTTTAATTTCAAAACTATGTTTTGTAACTGTGTTGAATGTAATTAAATTTTCACAAGGGATGACCTCAAAGGCATGAAATTGGAAAACTTTTTTGATTCCAACAATGCACGGCAGGTCCTGGAGATAAAAAGGTAAAGGGACCCAGCCACTGCCTTCATCAAGATTATAGACTCAACCTCAAGGTAACAAGCCTCAGATTTCTTCTCCAGAGATTTCAGAAAGGAGGAAAGGTCCTGCATTTTACCCTCTAAATTTTACTTTAAGGTGTCATAACCTTCCGTGAAAGACTCCAAACCAGTAGTGACCAGGTTTAGTACCACAAATTCTGATGAAAATCTAATGACATCCTTTCAGAATAGGTTATTCTGAATCAATAGGCTATTTTCACAGTTTTTTTATTCTGAGTCTTCAAATCCCAATGTGTATTTGACACTTACAGACAAGCCCTAATTCAGACAAGCCCTACTTCAAGTCCTCAGTAATCACATAGGCCCAGTACCTACCATATTGGACAGCGCAGCTCTAAAGCAGCAACTAGTACCAGTCTGCTGTTCTGACCTTCCTCTTCTCCCTTCACAATGTCCTTCTGCCCTAAGAGCTGATGCTCACCATAGATTACTGTGCAACTCCTACCCCATCTCAAGTCAAGAGTGATCTTACTGTCTTTCACCTTCCTGCTGTGAAACGCTCCTACCTAGCTCTCCTGTTGACAAGAATTTAAAAACCCATTCATACATTATCGCTAACAATTGCCAAGTTTTACAGTAAGAACTGCAATCAATTTTCTATTCAAATATCAACTGTGACCATTATCTTGTCATTCCCAATGTTGAGAAAGGCTCCGAGGCTGCATTTTGGACTTAGTGGGAAGGACTCTTACGATTAATTAGTCATGTTGTCCATTGGTACACAGTTGGGTGGAGAGGATATGAGCTACACGCACCCTGATAAAGGTGCTCACAGTTTATGAGGTGTTTCTTAAATAACCCAAAGAAAGTAGTCTTCAGTGAAGAAATTTCAGGCATGTACACTAAGCAATTATTGATCTATATTTTGATTTGTATGGTCTGTGTTTTAAGAAATTTGTAGACTATGCAACATGTTAAAATATATCAATATGGAATAGAGATATAGATATAGATAAACAGATATATTTAGATAGATATAGACATATCTCCTCCAGAAGGAAGTTAAACTGAGTGATGACACAGAAGATAACAGAATTTTGAGAAAAGAAAAAGAAGCTAAAGAAAGTTATATGGCCAAGATTTTGTGCTAACAAGGATCAGCAATACCACTGGAAACACTCCTCTGACTCCCTCCTTGGGAAAGGTATGATGTGGGCCTTGTCCACACACCCATCCTTTAATTCTCATGATGACTTTATAAATAGATTGGAAAGGAAAAACTGCTGAATGCCCAAAGTCCCTGTGGAATGGATAGGAATTGGTACTCTCAATTGTAAGAGTATTCATGACTTCCGGGGCCATTCTTTCCACTTTCTGTAGATTCCACCATCACTTCTATTGCAGTCTCTGACTGCCTCTGGGACGTTATCCTTTCTACCTTGGTTTGAAGTGCTTGGAGTTAGAAACCCTACAAATGGCCTTTTGTTCTCAAGAGCAGAATTAGGTAGTTAATTGGTTCTAATTATGGTAATTAAATCCACAAATTTTCCTCTTCATGTGAAAGGAGGTATTTCCAGAGCCCTTCCTCCTCTGCCCCACACAGACTATCAATAAATGAGTTTTCTCTTTTACCTTATTTTTATCCTTATTGTAAGGTTGTGCCAATAGGTGAAAAACATAGGTGAAAGGAAACACTTGGAGGTTAAAGGACTAGAAATATTTGCTTCCTACAGAGCTAACTATAGACCATTCAATAAAGCAGAGAAGCAAGCAGAGCCCAGATGTCAGCTGGGTTCACCCAGTCCTTTGTAATTGAAATATAATTGGTAAGAGCTCCATCTAATGAATAATGGGACACCTGTCAACTGTCCAGAGTGCTCTGGGAATTTGGGTAGTGATGTGTAGATTTCTCTTAACTCTGGCTGCAAATTCTTGATTCTAATGAATTAGTTCAGTTTAGATATCTTTGTTGCAGTATATTTGCTCCAGGACTCTCCATAATGGATGCCACCCCCTACTTAACTCCCCCCAATTCCACAAGCACTGGGCTATGTGTATAGCAGACAAAGGGGGTAGGCATCAGAAAGAAGGGCAGGTTTCTATTACATCAAATAACAGAACTGAATGAGACACATCCCTCTTTGGAGGGTATGGGACAACAGTCCAGCAGGAATTTTGTTTGATCCTCTGTGTTGTTTGTTCCCATCTCTCCATCTTCCTGAATTCTGCTCTCTCTCTGGTTGCCCCATCATGCGAGCTCCCATACATTTGTTAGACGGGACAGTTGAGCTACTTGTTTGTGTCAAGATCCCCTTACAGACCAGGTGCTAGTTACTTCAATGTCCCACTAGGGTGGGGGTGGAAAGCTGATCATTGTGTCATTTATCTCTCTCTAAACAGATGAAGTTCCTTACTGGTACCAAATGTTTAATTTTCTCTACTGGTAAATGTATTTATTTTTTACCTTGTGTTTGATCAGGTTCCCCAGAGGCAGATCCTGAAATGAGGGTTTGTGTGCAACTATTTATTCAGGAAGAGTTTCCAGGGGAGACTGGTAAGCATGCCAGGGACAGGGAAGAAGCCAAGCAAAGGTGAGATCTCATGCAAAATCCTTCAGAGGCCTAGCGCCACAGGGAGCTCTGGACCGTTAGCTGTGCCACAAAGCTGTCCTCACCGGGGAGTACCAGAGTCCTTGGTAATGGGCCACCAGCCACTTCCTGGATACTTGTGAGTGCAGAGTGGCTCAAGAAACCTCAAGGGAGACCTCCAAAGATAAGCTATCCATGCTGGTTGTTAGAATCAAAATCATACAAGGAAAGAATGTGCAAAAATATTAAATAGCAGTCCAACAGGATCTAGATTAAGCACCAATATTGCCCATGAAACCCTACTTCTTAAGAAAATTTTAAGCAGTTAGAATATCTTGGCAACGCTTTCCTCTATGGTTTCAATACACTACTGGACACCTAGCCAGGTACCACATTATCCAGACCTTTCCTCTCTGCTTTGTAGCCCTCTCATCACTTCCTCCTCCAGAAAAATTTGCACATCCAGCATCAGGTTACCTGAGTATCTTGACGTGTCCTGTGCGACAGCTAGCTCATCTGATCTTCAAGTCTATTTACCTGAATGTTAACATGTGACATTCCCCAGGTAACATTCATACTTTGATTAATGCCTAGCCCAGAAATTGTGTTCTAAGGAAATGACTCACAAAAATGGTGTCAAATTATAGACAACATAGTGCAAAACAAAACAGTTCAAGTGGGTGGACTTCCTTTAATGGTTTCTTTGAAATGATCAAGTCCTTTCCACAACAACTAATATCTTGGTAGTAATGTAACTGGAAAACAGACCGGCATTCGGGCTGCCTGCCACTACCAAACCCAATAAGCAATGACAGCGATTGAATCTTCACAGGCGCTTTATTCAGATGGCCAGAGGTCTGAGAAGATGGCGGGTTTATACCCTAACAGACCATCTTCCCTCTCTTTGTCCAGGCCAGCACTTTTATACTAGGGGATAAGCAGGTCAGTAAGAGCTGCTTTGAAGTCCAGGGAATTAGGTGAGCAATGCTGCAACATTCCTGTCCTGGGCAGTTAGCTGTTCCCAGGGGCGGGTGGTAATCTGTCTTTCCCAGGAACACAAAGGCCCTGATGCCTCCACTTGTCCCCAGGCGGTAATCTTTAGCAGTGCCCCAGGAGGTCGGCTGCTTTCCCAGGAGCCAGGATGGACCTTATCTGTAGTTTCTGAAACAAGGCTTAAACATAAACATTACTTGCCAGGTTTATAACTTTTTACCTTAAACTGAAATTTTACAACTCTTGAGTCCCCTATTAGCAATAGAAAAATTAGTAGTAGCCATTTATCATGGCTCACTATATCTCAAGCACGCATAGCAGGAGGCTTAGCTAACTGGATCTCCATTCATCTTCCCAATGACCCTATTAGGTGAGTATTGCCACCTCTGTTTTATAAAGAGTGAGGAAATCTGTGGCTTAGGAAGTTGAAAGAACTTACCAAAGAGGAGCTAGAAAGTAGCAGACTTAGTATTCAAACCTCAACAGGTATGAAACCAAAGTCCTGTCTGTCACAATGCTATTTTTAATAATAGCATTATTATGCTAAATAACTTATATTACTCTCAAACCCACAGAAAAATCAGTAATCAGATATCAGGAGTAATGAACGAAGCAGAAGATTGGCACTGGGATGTACTCATGAAAACCCTAATGGACAACTCAAATCTGAGCTTTTTAATTAAATGTAAAGGTGCGCCTATGTTGTAATTGTGTGTTGTGCAGATTCTCTCTCTCTCTCTCTCTCTCACACACACACACACACACACACACACACACACACACAACTCTACTCTTCACTCTCATCTTACAGGAATACAAGATAAAATCATGTAGGAAAGGTATGTTCAAAATAAGCTTCCTAAGAACATTTAAGCCCCTAGCCCTCTAAGCTAAGAGAAACTGAAGAAAATGAGAAAGCAATATATATGTATATATATATGAACTTCTTCATATTTTGTTAAAATCTGAATCAAAGAACTTACTGTACCTCTACAACTTATAGAAAAATGTGTGAGCAGTTGCATGTTAGAAGTATCCACTGCATAAATTTTCAGATCGCAGAATTTCAGAAAAATGAGTCCATAAAATAATATAAAGCACAAAAGAATTGAGATGCAATGTTTGTTGCTGCTGGGCAGCTGACAGCTTCAAAATGATACACAGAAAGTGAAAAATAATTGCCAGAGCCTTCTGAAGTGACACCTCAATGATAAATGTTTAATAAAAATCACATCAGTGTTTAAAAAATTGATTATTACTGGCTGACCTTTTACCTCAAACTGCACTATTTTTAATAATGTTTAAAACATTTCAAAAGGAGCACTGTAATATATCTTATTTTATGGCCTTTAATCCTTTTCATGAAAAAATCTCATGGTGATGAATGGCAAAAGGAGAAAATATAGAACATGAATCTGGATACTTTAATGACCCTCTAGCTACAGGAACCGTGAGCCACAGTTGTCAGTGCTGTGCGGCTGGAGGCTGTTCCTCACCCACTGGAGGGTATGATCAGGGAGCAAAGAGCAACTGTGAAAGAGACTTCATGGTTTATAAGACCTAGAAACAGTTATTGAAACAAAACTTTTTCTACTTGAGCAAAACCTTCTGATTTCTTAAGATTAATCGGGACTGCTAACTAATACTTGCTTTCAGGAAGTAAAATATAACCTGATACCCAACACACCAGGAAGGAATATCCATGGTCATGTTCCTTGGTGTAAAAGAATGTGTGTGTTGGTGAATGGAGGAACAGGAAACAGGGGAGTAGGCTTAGGTCTTCTGGTATTTTATGAAAAAACATAAGCTTGGACATTCCCAAGAGCTATATTTATCTGTGTTCCAGGTACTTGGATCGTACAACAAATTACTCTCGAGCACCATGTTCTTTAAAGCAACTAGTGATTATGCTCATGAGTTCTGCAGACCAGGGTGCAATAGAGACGGTTGTCTATGCCCCACATGTCTGGGGCCTCAAATGGAAGAATTTAAGGCTGGGAGGCAGGAGTCAGCAATTTATTCTGTGAAGAACCAGCTGGTATTTTCAGCTTTGTGGGCCATAAATACCATCGCTGTCATGACTACTCAATTCTGCTGTTGTAGAGGAGAAGCAGCAACGGATAAAAAACCTTAAGTGAATGCATGCGCAGGGCTGCGTCTCAATAAAACTTTATATACAAAAACAGGCAGCTGGCCAGATTTGGCCCCCTTTGGCCCCTAAAGGCTCATTGACTTGTATTCCAGAAGGCTGATCAGAGCTGTCAAACAAGGGGACTCAGTTCTTTTGCACGTGGACTATTCCACATAGTTGCACTCCTTCTGAGATAGTTTGGGCTGTCTCTCAGGATGGAGGCTGGGGGCTGAGATCCAAGGATATGAGTGCTGATAGGAAGGAAGGGAGGGAAGCAGGGAAAGAAGGATGGAGGGAGGGAAGGAGAGAGGGAGGTGGGGAGAGAGACTATATCTATCACGTTTTATGATCTAGTCTCGGATATCATGTGGCATGGCTTCTGCCTCATTCTATTTGTTGAGGCAGTCACAGGGTTCAACCCAGGTTTAGGGAGAGGGGAATAGACCCTGCTTTGGTGCGGGGTGGCAAGTTTTGAAAAGGACATGTGGGACTGAAAATACTGTTCTGACCCTTTGAGGGAAATACTATTTTCTATGGTCTCATTCAACACACCAACAAATCTTTATGAGACCTACACTGGTCATTTATAAAAGGCAGTATCTGCCTTAGATAACACCTCAACAGGGTGAAAAAAACAGCTTTTCAAAGATAACACAATATATAATGTTGCAAAGATATAAAAAACAAAGCATGAGGGAACTACAATAAAATCATGTCAACATAGTCTTACAGTGTAACCTTTACACTGGGTCTAGAACATGGGTCAGCAAACTGCAACCCATGGACCAAATCTGGCCTGATGCCTGTTTTTTTAAAGAAAAATTTTATTGGCTCATTCATTTCCATACTGTTTATGGCTGCTTTTCCATTGTAACGGCAGAGCTGAGTAGTTGCAACAGAGATCTGCTTGCAAAGCTGAAAATATTCACTGTCTGCGGCCCATTACAGAAGATAGTCTGCCAACCACTGATCTAAAACAAACAGTTTGCCACGAGGTACAGAGGGAGGGAAAGAAGGACAGGCGTGTGCGAAAGTGAATCTGCTGCTCAAATGGCATTTCTGGGGCTTGTTAACTATGTCAACCAAGAACTCTCAAGTTTTTCCTTCTTCATGACAATATTCAGACATTTCACTTATGCTGGGGTAATGAACATTTATTATCTGTAGAATAACATAGCTCTGTGTGGAGAAAGATTCAAAAATTCATAGGAATTCAGAAAGAAATGATAAAATTATCTACCAACAATAAACAAAATACTTAGAAGTATCTCCTAGATACTTGTCATTTTGGACGTACATCTTCTAGAAGGCTAAAAGGTTTTGCTGATCTCAGGGAAGAACAAAATCAGTTGCCCTACTCATTCTTCTTGCTTCTTGATTATTTTATCTCCCCACCCATAAAAAATAGCATGAATTCTGGAATCTGAATACGAGACAGGTTTAAATCCCAGCTCTACTACATACAATGGTATACTCTTGGTTAATTTAATAAGTTTCTCAGTGTCTCAACTTTCTCCTCTCTGAATGGGCACAATAATAGCACATTCTTTGAGTGTTAAGCATTGAAGTTGCAGTGCCGGGCTTTATACAAGAATGAAATAAATGGGACTTCTGCCCCACTGTACTCTATCCCTTTCTCCCTATCAACTGCACAAAGCAGAAGAGGGATTCTTTTTTTTTCCTCTCCCTCAGGAAGTTACCTAAGCAATCAGATTACTAACTGAAGAGATTTCTCATCTCTTCACTAAAACAAGAATTCTTTCTCCACTAAGCTTTGCCACTTTAGATCCTGTGCCACCCACTCCGGTTCTTAATGGTGGTAATGTCTCTGTTCTCTGAAAACACTGGAAAGGTTTTAACACAAATTCCAGCACCCGCCTTCTTTCCAACCACACTTCACTGCATCAGCCTTCCCTCAGTGCCTACAACTCGTACTTTGCCCTCTGCCCTGTGCCTTCTGCTCCTCAGTACTCACCTACTTGATTCCTAAACTCGACCCTTCAAGTCTCAATGCAAAGGGCACTTCTCAAAGTGGCCTTCTCTGATCTCCCATGCTAAACTAGGTAATAGCACTTCTGGCCATCCCTCATAGAACCGATAATTTTTCTTTATTGTACGAAACAAAATGTACTTTTGTCATGTATTTATATGTGTATTTAATTAATGCTTGTCTCTATCACCAGACAAGGACTGACAAACTTTGGCCTACAGCCAAATCTGGCCTAAAGCCTGTTTTTGTGTATCAGGAGAATTAAATTGGTTACGTTTTGAGTAGTTATGTAAATATCTACCGAATATCCTCCATTTTCCTCTTGGCTCACAAAGTCTAACATATTTACTCTCTGGTCCTTTGGAGAGAATATTTGTTGACCCTGCACTAAACTCTACACCTCTTTTCAAAATTCCTGTGTATCTGGCACCTAGCACAATGCCTGCAACAGAGTAAAAATAGGTAAGATACATAGGCAGATGATAAATAAAATCATTAAAATATATAAAAGCTCTCATCTTTAGCACATTCTGTGAGTAGGGCATCTTTTGTTGAAATAATGTTGGTTATATAAACATAGAACAGAATTTTAAGCCAAAGCATCACTGACTGGTACCATCTCTAAAGGAACACACCTTGCTGATTAATTAGTAAATATAAATCTGTGAACTGGGGGGAAAATTAGCCCTATGCCTCTGCTCATCTGGCTTTTAAATCTTTCCTTCCTGCTAAATTTTTTGTCCATTCCTATGTTCAGGTTCCACTTATTCTTCAAAGCCAGCCTCAGCTCTCATCCTCCCCCCAGACTCCTAATGGAAACATGGATGAATAAGGTCATACTGGGCCTGTTCAGATCATTCAGAACCACAGTTCTTAAAGTGCAGGCCCAGGACCACCCTCATCATGACCTGGGGCATCGCCAGAAGTTTATCTCGGGCCCCAGTCCCAGCCTGACTGAAGGACGTTGATGTACATATATACGGTGGAATACTATTCAGCCATAAAAAGATGAAATGCTGCTATTTGTGACAACATGGGTGGATCTTGAGAATATTGTACTAAGTGAAAGAAGTCAGATAGAATAAAAGTCAAGAACCATGACTTCACTCATATATGGGATATAAAACCAGAAGCAACAAATGAACAAATGAGAAAAACAAACAAAAATTCACAGGTTACCAGAGGAAAGGGGTGTAAGGGGCAGTGAAAAGTAAAGGGGGTCAAATATATGGTGACAGAAAATGATTTGACTTTGGTGGGTACATGATGCAATACACAGATGATGTCTCATGCAATTGTACACTTAAAGTCTATGTAATTTCACTGACCAATGTCACCCAAACAAATTTAATAAAAGACAAAAACTTAAAAAATAAAAAAAAGAAACTGGAGAAGGGACAGCAGCAGGGCAGGACAGAGTTCTGTGATGTTAACAAGCGTTCCAGGTGACCCTGCTCTCAGGCAGTGGCTCTCAACCCGAGATGCATTCTGTGACCATCTTGAACACCTTTTAAAGTATTTATGCCCAGGTCCCAGCCCACAAAAAATTTTATTTAGAAGGATTCAGTAGGGCTTAGGTATAATTATTTTTAAATAAGTACACACTCATTTGTACATACATACGAGACCTGTACAGAAAAAGTCCAAACATTGTTAATATAATGAGAACAGTTTGGCCACATTGGCAGCCAAGGAGAGAGGACTGGAATGCTCATGCGTGAACAATGACAACTCCACTGTACTAGTCAGTGGGGGTGGTAGATGCCGTTGAGTGAGCATGTGCACTGTATGGCCATCACATTCAAAATGACTGAGCGAGTAGAGCAACAAATCTGCATCGAATTTTGCATTAAGTTTGAACATTCCTCTGTGGAAACTATTCAGATGATTCAGAAAGCCACAGCTATGGGCAACTAGTGATTGGTAGCTTTATCACAACAATGCACCCCCTCATACATCACGTTTCATGCAGAGTTTTTTGGCAAAACATCAAATCACCCAGGTGATTCAGCCCCCCTATAGCCCAGATTTGGCACCCTGTGACTTCTGGCTTCTCCCAAAACTAAAATCACCTTTGTAAGGGTAGAGATTTCAGCCCTGGCTGGTGTGGCTCAGTGGATTAAATACTGGCCTGCAAACCAAAGGGTCACTGGTTCAATTCCTAGTCAAGGCACATGCCCGGTTGCAGGCCAGGTCCCCATTAGGGGACACATGAGAGGCAACCACACACTGATGTTTCTCTCCCTCTCCCTCCCTTCTCCTCTAAAAATAAATAAGTAAAATATTTTAAATTAAAAAAAAGAAAAGGGAGAAATCTCAGACTGTTGATGAGATTCAGGAAAATACGACAGGGCAGCTGATAGAGATTCCAACAAAGGATTTTGCAGAGGGTTTTGAACAGTGGAACAGATGCTAGAAGAACTGTGTGAGGTCCAAAGGTGCCTGCTTTGAAAGGGGCCGAGGTGTCCTTGTCCTATGTGCAATGTTTCTTTTATCTTGTACTTCTTCAATAAATGTCTCTATTTTTCATAATCACGGCTGGATTTATTTCTGTATGAGGCCATACATACATACACCTCGTACATTCATAAACACAGCTACCTTCCACCCCCAGGTCATTCTACAAAGCTACCAGAGCTGAGAACTATTCTTACATGCTTATAGTCTAGATCACTGACTAATCTTCACTAGAATAGTCAACAGTTCAATAGCCTTCCAGTAGAATTACATGATTTATAGCCATATTATTAAATGAAATAGAGAAACAAAAATACTGATGAGGCCATCACATCATGAAAGAAAAGGAAAACTGTTTAAGATATCAACCACAGCAGCAACCACCAAAAGAGACCAACTACAGTTCATCTTCACTTCGCATTATCATCTGTGCTTAGGTAAATGATCACTTCAATAACTTAAAGAAAATATTATCACATTGCTAATATACACCTACCATTTCCACAAATACATTTGTCCCACTTGGTATTCCAGCTACTTGTTCCGAGTTCCTAAAGTATTAGTTTTATAAGCATCTTCTTCATGGGGATGGAAATTTTTGCTTTTGAAAATATAACATTACCTTCAAAATCTCTTGGGAGAGTGGGTAATATCCGTTTCAGAAAAACCATCATATTTATAATTCATTATGGTAGACATACTTTAAAGAATACAAATCTGGCAGTTCTTTGAACTTGACTAATGTCCTCTATTTCCTAGATTAGATCAAATCAAATAGTATTTTTAAGTTCATATAAGAATTGAAGGGAGGAGTGAAGAAGACAGCAGTGGGAATATTATCTTTCAAAGAAGTGGTAACTAGCAACCATGAACTCACTGTGGCACTTACCGTAAACTCATAATAGAGTTTTCTCTGCCAAGTGAAAACAAGTGATACATCCACATAATCATTTGAGGAATAATCAACCTTCAGACTAACACTCTTGTCTAGAAATGAACCGGTACAACTGACAGAGACACTGGCACACTGCTGGGTGGGCTCTCGGGAGCTAACAGAATTTGGCCACGCCCCCAGTAGAGCTCCTCTATGGCGCTTCGCCATCTACCAAGAAACTTTCATTGACAAGGGTGAGCACCGTTGTTCATGCTGTTTCTTCCTCTAAAAATAACATTTGCTCCCCCTGGCCCTGAACTTTTCTGATCAGTTATCCTTCCTCAGGAAGCTTTTCTCAACCACCCTACACCGGTGCTTCTCAAACTACCTGTGATGATTGACCAGACTTTTGTTTCTTTGGTTTATTATTTTAATCTCCAACCCATCACCCACCAAAACATACAAAAGTTTGTATATCCAATTAAAATGAACCACTAGAAAAATTATATTTTAAAAGGCATGTGAAATGCATGTTTAATTTATAAAATTACATCAACAGACATAAACTTGTTTTGTACAATTCTTCATGCTTACTCTCAGTATCTATACTTATCTCTGTTCTAGATAGCATAGGTATTTTCTTCTCTACAACCTACAACACACATTTTGACAACTTTCCACACAGTTATTATAGCTTCTGAATATGTCTTTTAAATCTGACTACAAGAAGACCTCTTGAAAACAAACACCATGGTCAAAGATTCATTATCAGGTCTCCTCAACTTTAGCAATCCAAACAAAATAAAACATTTTCCTCCCCAAGAACTTACCAGGCTCAAAAATAGGTTGATCCAGGTAAAGGTAAAAAGGAATGATTCACCCCCTGATTCAACACACATTTTCTCTAATGCTAACCAAACCAAATTGTGAAAATACAAGTCCCACAAGATGCTACGCCTAGGCACGGGATACATCCTAACGGGAAGGCCGGATTTCCGAACGGTCGTCATTCATAAACATCCAGGTGCTGGAACATGCAACGACCATGAAACAATGTCTGTGCTCAAGGAGGCATTAATCAAGGCTCTCCAGAGAAACAGAACCAATAGGACAATTATAAATACAGAGAGCAATTCAAGGAATTTTCTCACATGCTTATGGAGTCTGGCAAGAAAAAAATCATCTGCAGGGTGGCTGGCAGGCTGGAGACCCAAGCAAGCGCTGACGTTGCCTTCCAGTCTGAGGGCTGTCAGCTGCAGAAGTCCCTCTTCATCGGGAAAGATCAGTCTTTTGTTCTCCTCAGGCTCTCTTCTGATTTGGCAAAACCCACACAGATTACAGAAGGCAACATGCTTTACTCCACTTGCACTGATTTAAATGTTAATCTCACTGAAAACACCCTTAAAAAAACTTCGAGAATGTTGTTTGATCAAATATCAGCACCATGGCCCCTGCAAGTTGACACATAAAATTAACCAGCACAATCATCACAATATTCTAACTGAAGCCCTAAATCATGTGCACAAAAGACAATAATGCAAGGGGGAATGAGCTAAGGGCCAATGAACAGAAGAAAGTCTATGGATTCCTCCCATTGCTTTCAGGATAAGGCCAAATTCTTAATATGGCTTCACGGTTTTGCATCCTCTGGGGCCCAGTTCCCTGCCAGCCCATGCCTAGCATCACCCTATCCCTTGCTTTCTGAGCTCTAGCCACTGCCTTTCTTTTAATACCTCTGTCATTTTGTGTCCTCTCCAGTCATGGGGCTTAAATCCTGTCCCCTCTCTGCAGAACACTTTCCCCTGCCTCCCCACATCCCACATCCTTTTACTGTTCACCCTTTACTCAACCTACACTCTCAGCTCAAACTTTACCTTCTCAGAGAATCCTCTCTGACCTTGAGCCAAGGCCTCAGTCTAGGTCAGTATATATTAGTTTACTTTCTCATTAAACTGTGATACACTTCTTTGTTGTACTAATACCAATTTGTAGTTATAGACTCCCTGTAGTTAGCTGATGACTGCCTGTCTCCCTGCCCTAGACTGCAAGCCCGATGAGGACAAGGACCCCCAGGTCCTGCCCACCGTTGCGGCCCTAGTGCCTAGCTCACCACTCTGTTCGCAGGAGAGTGGGCACCTATATATATGTGTTCACTGAATGAATTAATGAATAAACACCAGAAACAAAATACAGAACGTTTTATGGGTTTGTATAGCTACTCAGGAAGAAAGGAAAGGAGAAAGCCAGAAGAGTTGCTAGAAAAAATGGAATGAGTTTCCTCAAAAAAATTAAAATTAGAACTGCCATATAATTCAGCGATCCCGTTTCTGAATATTTGCTCAAATGGAATGAAAACAGGACATCAGAAAGATGTCTGTGCTGTCACATTCATTGCGGCATTGTTCACAATAGCCAAGACACAGAAACAGCCTAAGTGTCCATCAAAAAATGAATGAATAAAGATGGCATGTGTGTGTGCACATGGAATGTTACTCAGCTTGAGAAAGAAGAAAATCCTGCCACCTGCAACAAGACAGAGGGACCTTGAAGGCATTACGCTGAGATAAGTCAGAGAAAAACCAATATTATATGATATCACTTACATGTGGAACCTAAAAAAGCCAAACTCATAAAAACAGAGCGTCGCACGGTGGTTACTAGGACCTGGGGGATAGGGGAATAGGGAAGATGTTGGTCAGAGGCTACAAACTTGCAACTAGAAAAATAAATACACTCTGCAGATCTAATGCGCAGCACAGCAATCACAGTCAACAGCACCGTACTATGTACTCCAAAGTTGCTAAGAGACTAAATCTTAAGTGCTGTTACCACAGAAAGGATAATTATGTCATATTGATAGAGGTGGTAGTCATACTGCAATATATAAATGTATCAGTCAACACAATGTCACATCAGTTATATCTCAATATAAATAAATAAATATCGAAACTGTAAGTAGGGTTGCTTTCTCATCTATCAGTAATGTGCTCTCACCAAAGGAAGGGACCTGTCAGTTCTAAAGATAAACTACCTGTGTTCCTGTGCTGTGGTAGAATAAGCCTCCTACAGCGACTTCATTCCCATTTCTTTTCCATTTCCTAAACAAGTATTAGGTCAACAAGTTCTTCAAAATCACTTGGCTTTGGTTTATTTATATTTTTAATTACCTTGTTAGCATTTTGTTAGCATGTTTTCAAAAATATGAATGCTTGTTAATTTTTAAAGGTAGAAACTTGAAAGGTAACTGTAACAACACATCAAGCAGATTAAAAACATAGTATAATTTGGTAATATTAATAGCATACTAAAAATATCAGCTATTGCACATGTGCATCAAAAGATGACAAGGATAATAAAGCTCAAAAGTACTGTGCAGTAATCACATACCCAGAAAAACAGTACACGAGGCATCTTTAAGTAAACTACTTTCAGAATAAGGGCATGTTGTTGTAAATTACAATATCAAAAATGCAGTAAAAGGAACTGGATGTTCTAAAGGTTTGTAAATTAAAGCAAAAATGAGAATTTATATCGTTCATTATCCTGGCTTAACGGAGGAGACTTGGAAGTCAGTCACAATAACCAAGCTAAGTTGCAGAAAAGCAGTAGAATCAGGATCCAAGAAGAAATTGTTGCTGATGGGAAAAAAAATATCCATCAAAAGCACTCAGAAAGTTGTTTTGCTTTTTTAAGTCTAGGTAGCAGGATTATAGATAATTTTATCTTCTTTTGGATGTTTTTCTGCATTCTTATTTTTCTAAATTTTGAAAAAAAAAAGTGGAAAAATAACAGAGAAGCGATTTAAGTATAAAAAATACATTTCTAAGTCAGTACTTTTCCAGACAGACAGAAACTGCTTTCTATTCCCTTTCATTTATTCATTTGCTTGCTTCATATATTGTTTTTGAGAATCCACCACTTTGGGGACGCTGTCCTAAGTCCTGTGAATCAAAGATGCCACCAGTTTCCTGCTCTGTTTCTTCCAGGGAAGGAGATCTGGATGCTGAAAACAGCGATGGGAACACGCCCTGTGATTTTGTCCTCAAGCCACTGCTCACAAATTAAATCAGCTGCAAGCTCTATGAAACAAACACTGGGCGTACATAGTCGGTAAACATCCATTTACTGAACATTACCTCTGTGCCAAGCACTGTGCTAGGCACTCTGAACACACCAGTGACCAGGATAGAGGCAGACCTTGCTTATGGGCAAGCCGCCTGCACATGCTACAGACTAAACGTAGAAGCCTGTAGCATTTTTCAAGGTTGCATCCATTTCTCACAGCAACACTTCTGTGACTCAGTTGAATATTCATTTCCTGAGGACCCTGATGATTTTAAAATAGTTCAGTCCTTGAATGAGCAGTCTATTAGGCAGAATTCCATTTGCCTGAGTGAGCAAAAAGCCCAAATACTGTGGTTTACCCATTTGGAGTTTATTTTTCTCACACACACACACACAAAAAGAAAAAATCTAGAGGAAATTAGTTCGGAACTGGTACAACAGCCCCTCGATGCTGTCAGAGACCGGGGCTCCTTCCATCTTCCCGTGAACTGGTAAGAGAAGGCGGCAATATTTCGGACCAACAAAAATAAAAATAGGAGCCATGTACTAGTTAACACCAATTTGTATTAAACAGAAAAGAACTATCTGAAAGCATAACTTTAGTAACGTAGACGCCCAAAACTGGAAAAGTAATTCTTTACTCAGGATTGAGGAAAATGAAGAAAATAGTCTGGCTGATGTAAGTGGTAAAAAGGTAACCTGAAGAGGATGAAAACGGATTAACGAGCTGTTTATGCACTGGCGGGCGCCATAGACACAAATAACCATTTGGGACAATTGAGGCCAAATATTACAAACAGGAGCAATCAGTAAAGTTACTGGGTTCCCCCTAGTTGGTAGCACCCTGCCGAGTCCCGCCTCCACTTGTTCATTCGTCCTACCACAGTTGGTCATCCAGGCCCCTGACTGATATAGGCATCCCAGTTAAATGGGCTTTCATAAAGGCAGTTTTTACACATGAGATAGTATGGTTAAAGGAAATGAACCAGGAATAGCGCAAACTTTCACCACCCTGAGGCAGGAGGGGCCATGACTGGGTGATGTTCTAAGACCCCAGAAAGAGAAGGTCTAGCTGTAAGAGAGTGCCAGCCAGCAAGCCAAGACATGTTCTCTCTGGGAGGGCCACAGCCGCCCGGTCCTGACCCCCTAGGGGGAGAGCAGGGAAATACAGTCTGCCCATTTCACTCTCTTTAAGCACTTAGACCTTCCTAACTGAACACCACTGGAAAGCAAAGTGTCGAGAGGATAAGCCAGCTTTCTGGGGCACATTGCAAATTGGAGGAGGGAGGGGAATGGACCCAGAGAGACAAACAGAAGATCTCCAGCACAAATCCTACCAGGGGGCACTTTCGTTGTTCCTGCCTTACAGATGTAGAAGCAGAGGCTCAAAGAGGTTAGCTAACTCCCTGGATGCCAAATCTGAAACCCATTCTGATTCCAGAGCCCCGTCACTCAAACCATATACCATTACTCAGTACACACTTCAATTGCCAAACAAAGTGATAACAATTGAATTTCAATCCCTAATCATACGGATGGTTTAGTTGTATAGTTTATTCCAGGATTCAACTCTGCATAGGGAAATTGCCCCAACATCCTACCACCTAAGCTCCAGACCCATGATTCTCAAAGTCTGCTCCTCAGATGAGAGGCATCAGCATGGCGCACTGATGTTGCTTTACCTGTGCACATCCCCGGCCCCAGCTCTAAACCTATTGACTCAAACTCTGGGGTAAGGCCCAGCATTCTCAACAGTCCCTCCACGAGATTCTGATGCATGCCCAAGTTTGAGAACCACTGCGACAGATGTTGTTTCTTTCCTATAAACAAATAGTCTGAACGCCTTGAGCATCACTTCTCCCAAACTGGTCAGCACTAGCAGCCGTATCCAGGAGGACTCCTCAGCTTAACACACATAGTAAACTATACTCATCTACAAATAGGAAGGAAGTGTTCAAATCCGGGCAAGCAGGTGTCCCAGACTACTGTGGTGCTGGCTGTTGCCCTACTTTTCAGGTAATCTGAAGGGGTCGAAATCATGAGAGAATTCGTCACCGTTGCCGAAGAGGGAAGAAAGGAGCAAGCCATGAGCAGCTCTACTCCTCTTCCCAACAAGCTGTGGATTGTGTCATATTCTGGAGAAACTGTTCCCTCTTCCCTGAAGACAACCCGGGACATGCCACTTTGCACACAAATCTGATTGTCCTGAGTGGAGCTTCCATTTTTAGACTCCTGGTAATGACATTGACAGACTCCTGTGGGTTAAATAATCACTTCGGAACCATGCTTTTTCTACTGCTCTCCAGGATGTGAAGTGCTTCTTAGACTTCAGAATTCACCAGAACCGCCTCAGGAGCTTATTAAAATGCAGCCTCAGGTTTCGCCTTCAAGACTGATTTTGTCTGTTAGGGGTAGGGCCCAGGTTTCTGCATAATTAATAGGCTCCCTGGGTGATTCCAGATGGTCTAAGCTGGAGACCACCCTGAACAATACCCAGTGGTTAAAGATGCAGGCTCACGAGTTGGACAAACCTGGGTCTGCATTTCAGCCCCACCTCTACAACATCTGTTCCCTTGAGTAAGGTACCTCTTTGTACCTCTGGTTCTCACTTTACAATCTTGGGATAATCTAAAGTACCTATATCATAGGCTTGTTGGTAAAGCCTAAAGAAGATAATCCATACCAAATGCTCAATAGTGCCCAGTACATAGTAGTCACTCATCAAATACTAAATGTCAGTCTCATGTTATTATGTCCATGCTGATAACAATGATTATCATCATTGTCTAAATTACATTGATCAGAAAAAACAAGACATATCTGTGCCTTCCTTTTCTAATATCTTTCTGACGTGTCTGAATTCTAACCTAGGTAGTCTCTTTGTATTAAGTTTCTTAGAAAATGAAAATGAATCTTAAAAGGTAGCACCCTCCCCCATCACGTGGTGGAGTACATAATGAAATGGGTTATTGGGGGCGGCAGAGAAAAGCAGCCAATCAGCCAAGTCTCAGCTCACTGCCAGGGCGGGGTGAGGCAGAAGTGACGGGGGGTGGCATAGTGGGATCCCATGGGGTGTCCTTGGAGCTGTGGAGTGACAATGACAGAGAACAAGCTTTGTCACTGTGTGAAGCGCAGAGCAAACGTAAGCCATTACTCTCAAACTCTGCATTTGAAAGAAGCCCTGGAAAGTGAAAGGCTTGACATTTTGGATGATGTGTCACATCAGTCCATTACCCACTCATTGCCAGGAACCGAATTACAGAATGTAAAAGAAATTTTATTTCATAAGGGATGGCTTTGAGAAGGAAAATATGGATGGATGGAATTTTCTTTAGATCCTTAATAATTTTAACTCATTTCCTGCAACATTATTAGACTGGAAAAGTGTCCTGCCTTCACCCAGTAAACAGAAGTGTTCATCTGCCACCACACTAACCAACACAGTTCTTTTTCTCTTCCTTGTTCCTTCATCAGAAAACAGCCTCTAAAATATTTTCCATAGCATATCAGGATTATTAAATGGACAGTCACGATGTATATCCTGTACTTTACCTACTGAGGCAAGTAGTGCCATAGAAACCTGTTGCTAGCATAGGTAATTGTCAAACTTTGACTCTTCATTTCCTCATTTTCAAGAAGAGAAATCTTCCCTGCCTGGGTCAGCTCATTTTGGAGTCCCCTGTGTTTCTGATCCCATATAAATATCTGGGGCAATTTCCCAAATAATCAGGCCCAACAAATTCCCTTTAGAAGAAAACAATGAGCTATTCAATCCTTTGCATCATCATGTCATTTGAGGGGCTTACAATGATCTCACTGTCAGTGGACATGATGCAGACATAGCCAAACAGCCTGGTTTATAAGGCTTATTTTGATACTGTTGCTTCCTTTAACAGGAAGCGGACAGGGCTGGGGACTCGCTATTACAGTGTGTGCCCACCCCCTTGATGCGAAGCCATCAGCAGCTTCGGTGTGGAGGAGAGCAGTGTTGGGCGGGGGGAGCACTGAGCCTTTCTCCCTGATGAAAGTACATGCATGGAACTGCTCATGACATAGCAGTGCTTGGTTTCTGTAGAACTCGTCCTCTTGGAAGGATCCTTCACTCCCTTTTGACCTCTTATTCCATTGCTATTTGATTTTTTGTTTTTCTGTTTTTGATTCTCCCATCGGGATTATAAAAAAGGTGAGTGCAGCCTTGGCTGGTATGGCTCAGTTGCCTGGAGTATCATCCCATAGTTAAAGGGTCATGGGTTCAATTCCCTATCAGGGCACATGCCTAGGTTGCAGGTTTGGTCTCCAGTTGGGGTGCATGAAAAAAAACAACCAATCAACGTTCATCTCTTAAATCAATGTTTCTCTCCCTCTCTCCCTCTCCCTGCCTTTTCCTCTCTAAGCATGCCCTCAGATGAGGATTAAAAAAAAATTTTTAGTGCAAAAAGCATATTAAAAAAAACCTTATTATTAGCCATAGAGCTTTGAATGCTGCTGTGTGCATAACATGCCTATAAGTTGAACTGTATGAAATATTTTATATTCAACTATTTTGACCTTTAAAAATAGCAATTTCATTTGGTTCAAACTAACACATGCTGTCTCCTCTGCCCAGAAGCCTCTTTTCCATGCTTCTTTGCCACTTAACTCCCACTCTTGCTTCAGAAGCCAGTTTAATTCATTTCTAAGAGCAACCTTTACTAACGAGGTCAATTCCCTCTATACCAGCCACTGCTCCTTCACAGCTCCAATCTTAGTTATCATTTTGTATTTTATGTAATTATAATTTTTTTTGAAACATACCTTATTTTCTTTTTTTTTTAAGATTTTATTTATTTATTTTTAAAGAGAGGGGAAGGGAGGGAGACAAAGAGGGAGAGAAACAGCAATGTATGGTTGCTCCTCACATGGCCCTCACAGGGGACCTGGCCTGTAACCCAGGCATGCGCCCTGACTGGGAATCGAACCGGGACCCTTTGGTTCGCAGCCCGCGCTCAATCCACTGAGCTACACCAGCCAGGGCTTATGTAATTATTTTAATAATGTCTCTTCCACCCACAAGATGATAAATTCCATGAGATTAGACTGTGTTTTTTTTCTCATCATCGTTTCTCTAGCACCGTGCTTGGCACTTGCTAGGTGTCAGTAAATAATTGTTGAATGAATAAATGGGTTCTGCTAACAAACATTCATCTGATGTGACCAGAATATTTCTCTCATTTTGGAGAGAAAAAAACTATTCAACTCTCCAGATTTTCTCCGTAATTACGCAGCTTACCAAAGGTAAGAATCCCATAAAAGTTTGTACAGATGCAATGACTCAGTAACGATTTATGTGATTTGTTCGATCCCATATTTGCTTGTTACCTTCCTATAGCTTGCTTCCTGACTGAGCTCCCGCTAGTAGGTTCTGTCTCAGTTTAGGCACTGAGATTAATGCCTCGAGCTAGAGCAGATTTAAGAAGTTCTTAAACTCAAGTGTATTTGAACATCAGTAAATCTGGTTGCTGAGCCTCTGATTAGCCCATGGGCCTGATAAATTGCCGTAATCCCTTTGGTCAAATCTTGCCAAGTGTCTTGGTCTGGGAGTCTAGGTCTCTGTGTTACTTTGGCCCTGTATCTCTGTATCTCTGAGACCTTTCTTTTTTCCATAACTGCGCACAATGCATTCTTGAGTGTCTGTTCACTAACCTAATCCCAGTTCTGCCACCAGAGCATCTCACTGGAATGCCATGTCCAAAGGTAAAAATAAGATACCATATGGATTCTTATATATTTAGTAGCACTTCAGGAAGGGAAAAAGAGAAACTCACAAACATGTTGGAGTATAGTTCTTAGCAAAGTTAGCTGAATCAGATAGCATGAGCTCCACAGCCTGATTTGCCCCATTTTACCCTTAAGTAATTCTACAAACTTTCAGATAATAGTATACTTACGTTATTAAGTCGTTGGGAAGATTGCGTGAAAAAATGTTTGTCTAGCGCAATGTCTGCAAAATTATAAACACAGACAAAATGGTAACTATTATTAAACTTCATTAATAAAAAGAGACTGTGACTATGTAAATTACATTTCTCCCCCAGTAGCAGAATAAAAAGTAAATTGCTTTCTCTCCAAAGCCTTTATTGCATTTTTCATGGCATGCAGTGTCACATAAGTGACTGGACTGGGTCAATTAGGAAGCAAGTGGTCATCAAAAACATTAGTAGCTGAAGTAGTTACTGCTCGCTAAAATCAAATTACTACTTTCATCTTGAATTGTCTCCCTGTATTATTCCTTTTAGTTGCATCCTCATTCCCAGAGTGAATCTGTAGACGGAGGCTTTGGGCGAGCATCATCACCACTAGCAAGCACATCTCCACTCTGGGAAGCAAACCGCCTTCATTTCTATAGCCTGGGGCCCATTTGTGGGCAGGCTGCTGCTTCTTTCTGAGCAGTCCAAAACTAATCTTGGACACGAAAACTGGTCCACTTCATATGAGAATCGCTGACCAATCTATTGGCACCATTAACCCTTAGACCACAGGTGTCAAACTCATTTTCACCGGGGGCCACATTACCCTCACAGTTGCCTTCAAAGGGCCAAATGTAATTTCAATTCCAAACAGTTAAGGAGTAGTTACATTTATACAGTCCTAAAATTATTTCAGCCCTTTGAAGGCAACCATGAGGCTAATGTGGCCCCCAGTTAAAAATGAGTTTGACACCCTGCCTTAGACCATGCAACAACGCTCTTTAAGTATCTATTCAGGCACTAATCCTCCTGATCATACACCCTTTCCACAAACGAAGGGCTCATACCATCTCTATTTTGTGACCAGTTTCTTTGATTTATTGATTTTTTTCTGTATAATACGCACAATACTGCATTTTATATCATATAAAACTCATTTATGAGAAGCTTTCTAAATATAAAGTGACTTATCTGTCTTTAGCTATTACAATGATGCAAATGAGTTAACATAGGTCATTTCATGCGTATTTGAGTATGATCATAGGAAAAGTTTTTTGGGGTAGACTTGCTGGGTCAAAGGGTATGCATACGCATTCTGAACTGTCATGCACACCACAGCCTTCCATAGGGCTGTACCAGTGTACACTCCAAACAATAATGCGCATCAGTGTGTCAGTATCCTTTCGCAATAACTCACCCACAAAACAGATGAGCTTTTTGGACTTCTGCCAATTTTATTTGTGCAGAATTATATCTCACTGTGGATTCATTTACATTTTCCATAGTATGAGTGGAGTTTCACATCTTTTCAAATGTTTAAGAGCCATTTTTATTTCCTTGTCTCTGACTTGCATATTTGTAAACATTGGTGTTTTCATTATAAATTGATAAGCCTCCTTTACATTAGTAATATTATTTCTTTTTCTACAATAGAGTTTAAATATTTTTTTATTTTGCTCATTGCCTTTTGGAAGGGAAAGGGACAAGCAGAAGTTTATTTTACTTTTATATTTTATGTAGCTTATTTTATCATTCTTTTCTTTTACAGCTCCTGTATTTTGAGTTCATGTTAAAAAGGCCATCTCATCGTGAGGTTTAAAATGGTCTCTCATATTTTTTCTAGTAGTTTTATAGTTGTATTTTTGCCACTTAATACTTTGATCTATTAATTTTTTCTTTCTTGCCTTTCAATTTTTTCATCTTTTCTTCATAAAGTTCTTATATATTTATTGTGAATTCCTTGGTATTTTATTGTTTGTGTCACAATTAAAAGTATACTCTTTTTAAAAATATACATTTTTAGCTGACTTGTTTAAATATGTTCGAATTATTGATAGTGTATTTACTCTTAATCCTAGTAACTTACTGATTTTTATTTCTAGTAGTTGATTCTCTTGTATTTTCCAAGTATATCATCTGGAGATAAATAAGTTTTTATCTCCTCCTTATACATTTTTATATCTCTAATTTTGTTCTTGATCTAATTATGTTAGCTAGTGCCTCTCATGTAATATGAAATGCAGCATGAAATATAGCCATGGTAGCACCTAACACCAGCTGCTCCTTATTTCAGTGGAAAAGTGTCTTGTGTTTTTCCCGTGAGGTATCCTGTTGGCTTAGGAAATGGATTGTTCCTTATGTTGATATTTTATCAATTTAAGAAAGAATTCATACAAGTTTATTAAATTTTTTCTGAGTAGAAGTTGAATTTTATCAAATACACTTTCAGCATACATAAAGAAAATTATGATTTACCTTTTAGATAGATCATGACCAGTCCAATTCAATAAAAGGAACCATTTCAGTAGTGATTATTTATTCATGAATATTCGTTATTTAGGTATAGGTGCTGGCATTGAGGTTAGTGATCTGTAGTATTTTTTCTCTTCCAACAATCTGTGTCAAAATGAGATTTTGAAAAATGGCTTTGTATTCTCTAAGAAAAATGAAAAATTATAATCATGTTTTTTCTATGGTTTAAACTAGTTTAAATATCATTATAATGTTCTATTCTTTAATAGTTTGGTAGCTAGAACCCCCTTGTAAAACTATCCTGGCACTTTTTAATGGGTATCACCTTGACATATTTCTATTTCTTCTATGGAAATCATTCTGCTTTTATTATATATGTCTTTTTCCTGTAGATACTTTCTGCAAATTACTTTTTTCTATCAAGATGTTCATTTAACTGTGGTCAATTGCCCCCCCTGCCCCCCCCCACACACAGAAAAAAACAATTTCTAGAAAAAAAAACACTTGTATGACTTTTTTATGGAAGCTCATTCCTATTAGTTTTCAGAACCACACTGTGTCCAGATGGCTTTCCTGTCACCCAGTTCACCTGTTTCTACACTGACTGTCCCAACAGGAATCACACTTTTTGTCTTTCACGTTGTGCTCTTCTCCTTTAAGAAATGGTAACAGTTTCTGGTCTCTACCAAGACTGGGGTCTTTCTCCTCTGCTTTTTTCTGGTTCTTCTCATGTGGTCTCTGCCTAACTGTTTGTTTGTTTGTTTGTTTGTTCGTTTGCTTGTATCTCTTTCCAGATGGATCCAAAAATAAAGTTTGTATTTTTCAATATTTTGGGATGGTTGCCAGAATGAGAAAGGTGGATGCAAAGTTAGGCAACCATTTTCATAGCAAGCATCCACTTCTTTCATTCTTTCTAAGCATCTTTGTAAAGTTAAAGTCATTTCAGGTTACTTTTAAACTTGAAAATAATCTGAATTTTGTTTTAGAAAAACTTTAAATATCTAGGGGAGAAACTAAAACCTTGAGAGAGAAACTCCATTTCGAAACGGAACAAGTCCAACAAAATGCCCTTTACCCTCCTCTCGTCTAGAATCTCCTTATTTACACAGAATGAGTGCCATAGATTTAAGCCGAACATCAAGAGTGTAACATAAGGAAGAGGGACCATTCTTACTTTGTAATTATAAGGAAATTATAAGCTGGTTGACAGAAGACAATCCTCAACTCTTAATAATAATATTATCTTTTTTCAGCCTCTGCCCACACCATTCTCCTCACACCCAAGAAAAGAAAATTGCTGCGTCCCTCACACCGATCGTTCTCCCAGACGTACCAAAGCAATCACATCTATTCACCATTCTCTAGGCAAAGTTCTCAGTTAACAGACAATCTGAAGTCCAATCTCTGATCTTGGAATATGAACAGTGCTTACAGAGGTAAAATGGGGATGGCTCAGAAAATCTCAGGAAATAGGGAGGTATTGATGCATTTTATAAGGTGACAGCAAGATATAAAAGTTTCCTGACCCATGAAAGAGTTTAGAAGCAACTTGGTGGAACAAATGCATTAATCAGGTTTTCACAAAGGCCTATCGATCTCTGTCCACCCCATGTGTTTCCTGCATAGCACGAATGTGCTGATTAATGGACCAGACTTTCAGAATTCCTCCCACTCCCTATGGGACAGAAGGTGGCCCAATACTTCTCAAGAAATCAAGATGTACAGAATGTGCTGGGCCTCAACAGATATTTTGATAAGTTGTAAAAATGGGTTGTTAGATCTTTCACAAGCACTAGATTATCCTGTTTAAAAGGGACACTTCACTCATTACTCAATATTTGTTGTATCAACTGGGTAAGAACCTGGCAGGCAGAAATCAAATGTAGAAATTGACATGTTTCATTGTTGCTACTGTTGTTTTAACCCAATAAAGTAAAAATTCCAAGCCACAAAATAGGGAAGTTGGAGGTAAACATCCTACATCATAAAAACTTTTTTTCTATAAAAATTCACTATAGAAATTACTCTAAAAATCCTACTCTTCTAATATGTTGATCTTTTGACTAATCTAAAAATTTTCAGCACCTCTAACATACATGTGAAATTCTAATAGCAGTTACCAGTAGTTGGCGGAAACTACTTGTTTATATGTTGGGATCCAATCTGATTTTGAAACCATTATAATCAATTCTGAATTCTATATTCTTTGTATCTTTACCAAAAACCTTTTACTGTAGTCCCTATATCTCGTCATGGCAATGACATATTCCCCATTTTTGAGGCTGAATACTACACAGACATCTTCTATTTGGCCACTTTTTCCAATTAGTGGTCCAATCCTGATCATTCTTCTTTCACATCAACAGTCTATCCTTGGTCCCATAAACCATGTAATGCTTCACTTGGCATTCACTTTCCTAGACCCTTCCTAACAGGTTTTCAGGCTTTCTGGCTGCTCTAGTTATTGTCTATTTCACCTTCCTGTTCAGGCCTGTTCAGTGCTTCCTGTTTTCTAATGGTCAAAGCCTCAAAGCTAAGGCTTAACTTTCAAGTTCTCCATGATTTGCCTCTACTTCTATTTTCATCTTCTTTTACCACTTTCTCTATCTGCAGCTGAATCCAGTTTCAATGACAGTATGGCTCTTACTAGGCTTCCCCATTAAGGGAATTTTTTCTATAGCAAGAGTTGTTGTGCCATGAAGCTTTTAGGCTTCTTCTGTATCTACCTGTGGATAGGATTATTATAAAAGGGACCATGGAAAAGGAAGGGCACAAAAATTTCCATTTTAAATGTTTCCTTTGTTGTAAGTTCTAACACAGGACAAATATGTGTTTATAGGTGTATTTAGAAATCTGCACACTTGTATAAAAATTGAATACAACAATTTTAAAATTAAAAAAAGACATCCAGTTTTTCAAATACCTTTTTTTTCCAAAAAGTATTTCCATTTATAAATGAGAAAACAAGGCCTAAAGAGTTTAAACAACTTGCCAGTGTTAAATCACACAACAAGATAGGTTAGGGGTCATACTCCCCTATCTTGTGCTAAATTTTGTTAAATCTTATGCCCCATCTTGTTAGCTTATCAGTGGGAGGTTCCTCTCCTATCCACCTGAGGCAACTGAGCTTATGTGCATGTTATCCACTGAACAACAGAACAGTCACAAAAGATCATAAAACAATACTAGGAGAGTTAAATGACTTGCCAAATAGTAATTGATGAGCATTAAGTTCCTTGATTTTCAGCTAAGGACTTTCTTTCCCCAGGTGATGCTACCTTCAAGTTTGTAAATTTGGTGAAAATCAATCACAACAACTGTAATGTTCTGTCCAGTTAGAGAGAAATAAACGATGTCAATCTGAAATCTATGAGTCCCCTAGCTGTGTTACAACCTTCAGCTGCCTTTCAAAGAGAAATGTACCATAGTCCATAGAATTCCATCAAAAGATACATTTATCTTGATTGGGAATAACACTGTTTACCATCAAGACAATCAGGAATTCTGCAGGTCTGGTCCATCAATCAGCACATTGGTGCCATACAGGAAACATACAGGGTGGCCAGAGAATGACAGGCCTTTGTGGAAAACTGACTGGTTTTGGCTGAAATTATCAAGACAATTCTGTTTACTCCCCTACTCTTTTGCCTATGTAGACACCCAAGGAAAGAGTTTGGATGAATCTTCTCTAAATGGATCACCATGGATAATGTACATCATGCAACAAAAGTTAATGCTTCAAACTATAAGCCTTTATCATTAAATGTAGCTCTTCAATTCTTGTGGGAAAAGTGGGTTTCAAAAAATAAAAATGTAAAGATTGAGTGAATGGAGTGTGGTGCTGATTCAATTACCAATGCAAAACCAATGAACACCATATTAAACATTTAAAATCTAAGTCACTCCAAGCAAGATCAAGTATCAATACTTTCTGAAAATGTGAAAAGCTCCTTAGTTATTAAGAATTTGGCCTTAACTGAAAAAGGAGAAGTTCAGTAAGATTGAAAAATTATTTAATCACCCAACATACAGTCATTATACCTTATATTTCTAGTAACTGGGGAGAAGGGAAGGGATAAAGCATATAATTTAGGAGTCTGGATCACTTGGCTCCCTGTATCAGATACAATGAAAAGAATAATCTGGCCTTTGTCAATAACTATAATGGACTGTGATTTTAAATCCCCTGTGGGAAATAATTCATTGTTTATCTGTAGTTTGAAGACTCCCTCTGAAGACTTTATACATCATGTCATTCAAGCAGGTGAAAACTGCGCTCTGAAACTGTGCTACCTGCACATCTTCTTTCTAAAGAAGAGTTTTCAGAGAAAGAAAACCATGCAAATATTTGCCCCCCACCATTTTTTGGCTATAGGAAGCACTGACTGTATAAGCAAATTATCAGGTAATCATAGACTTCCCTCAACACAAATGGAAATATAGGAAAAATCATCTGAAGAAGTGTTCCTACCTAGTATAAAATTTGTGAGGTTCCATGTGTATTTATCTAATGTGTTAGATGATTTTAGAATCCAACTGGGGACACAGTGCCTTAGTGATTTAGCATGACTTTGAAGAGTTACCCCCTGGCTAATTAATGCTGAAGATAATGAAGGATGCTGGGGCCATCTGTGACAGAGAGTAGCACAATGTAATAGGGTTTGAAGAGATTGGATCTAAACAGTCATATTAGGAAACCCTTAGGGCAACAGGGAAAATGTCATATCTTTATGTACAAGTTGTTAGTTATTCCTTTAACTATGAATGAAATTGGCCTGGAGCATAATTTAGACAAGACAGAAATCCAGAATCCCTGGTAAGCTATCTGATTCCTCCAGCTAGGACATTTCCACGGGAGAGGGAGAGGCTGTTCTGTAATAGTGAGAAGTCATCTCACCACAGGAGCTGCCAAACTAAGTCCAATGGCAGGCAACTCTGAAACAACAAACACGGCCTGGGGAAAAATAGAGAAACCAGAAATTTCTGCTCAGATTTTATTATAAAAATACCATTTCAAGTGAGAAATTCCCACATTTAATTCACAAAATAACTAGAATAGGATATGATAACTCAAGAACAGAGTATATTTGACCAAAACACATGAATCCTAATCATTCATTCAACCAATATTTATTGAGTGCTTTTTATGTATTCAGCAGTTGGTTAGCAATGAGTAAGATCAATATCCTTACCCTCATGGAGCTTACGTTCTATCATCTTACTCATTCTAGATAAGCCAGAGTTACTGCATTTGGGCTTGATTCAATAAATGTTCCTTATTTTCAGAACTTTATTTGCTAACAATAATTAACACCTGATTGCTGAAGATTACAATATCCCCAACTCTGAGAATACTCATTCACAAACAGCAAGAGATCACTAATCCTTCTACTGCATTCTGAGCTCATTCATATTTTACAAACTTAGCTAACAAAAAGATTTTCTTCTCATACCCAGATATCTTTTATTTATAAAAACTTGAACCAGAGAGTACTCAGTAAAAATAGAACAGATGTAACAACAAAATCTCTCAAGTCTGCCCAGAGAGCTCTATCTTTTGGGCTAATAGATGATACCCTTCTTCCTACCTCATCACAATAAAAAGTTTCAGCTTTAGCTTGTTAAAGCTTCCCAAAGGAAGAGAGAGAAAAAGAGATAGAGAAATGGAACAATAGAAAGGCAGAAACAGGAGAAGAGAGAAAGAAAGACAGAGCAAGAACAAACCAAGGTCATTCTATTTATACGCATGGGGGAACTGGTTCTAGTTGCAGACTAATGGGATTCAAAAGGGGTATATCAGGACTCTTCAAATGCCGATCACAAAGCAACCTACTCTTCAAATGCAAATCACAAAGCAATCTACCCAAACAGGCTTAAGCAAAAATGGGAATTTACCGATTCAGGTAATAAAAAGTTCGGGAATATGGTTGGCTTCAGTTACAACTGTTTTCAAACCCTAAATGACATAATCCAAACTCAGTTTCTCTCACCCACTCAGTTCAGCCTTCCAGGCTTTTAGCTTCTTCTCAGAGAGGCTCCACCACTGTGGTCTCAAGGCCACTACAGCAGCTCGAGACCTCACATCCTCTTTTGTTGAAATTCCACTAAACAACAAGAATCTCTTGGTCAGGATTCCCAGGAAACAAACCCCACAGTATCTTTTTAATCCTGGTTAGGTCTGAACACCCTCAGGGAGCATGAGTGGCTGGCCAGCTTAAATCTAGTCTGATACTCCTATCCCTGCCTAAGCCCCTCCCAAATCTCCTGGGTTGAATATGTGAACAGGAGTGACCGTCCACAGGAAAATCAGAGAACAGTGATGGAAAGGAGAAATGAATGCTGAGAGGCAAACAAACAAACAAACAAAAGATCATGTCCACCTGAGACAGTGTTTATCTGAATGTAGACTCATTGAAAGATAAGACAACACCTAGATACAATGAAGACAGGGGGATGATTAGGTATAAAAGAGAACAAATTAAGACCATAGTATTAGGGATCAGATCTGTTGTTGCATAAACTATGCCTTGTGTGAATTATAAAAAGGTGACTGCTCTGGGTAGCAGCCATTCTGCATGGATAAATTACACACACACACACACACACCTTTCTGTGGGCAGGTACAGCCAGCCAGATCATGGCTGGTAAAGGGAGCAATGGTCAGATTTCGGCATCACTTTGGCAAGATACCTAGTGCAGTGCACAAATCTGCAATCAGAATGGGTGGCCCTGCCAGGAATCCCTCTCTAAAGGAAACTGAATTGTCAGTGAATGGGAAGGAAACTTGATTTTCACACCTTGAGAAAAGGAAGTTGTTGAAGATTGAAAAGCATTGCAGAGACCTAATAATTGGGCATCTTGAAGTCTGCTGGGCCATTTTATGAAGGCATGCACCATATTTTGTAAAATCTAAGACTCCACTGATCCTAAGATTATCTTATGTGTCACTAAGAAAGAAAGAAAAAGCTGCCAATTAGACTGTGGCATAGTACTGATTATAAGCGGCAACCCAATATCAGAGATGTTAAAGTAGGAAAAAATACGCATTTTAGCATTGACTAAGTATGGTTTTAAAGGGATGTAAAAAACTAACTCAATGCAAATCAAGTTCCTGGTCTTTTAGAAATTTCTTTTTTAAAATATTTTACTGTTGTTCTATTTCAGTTGTCCCAATTTTTCTCCCTTTGCCTTCCCTCCACTCAGTCCAAGCCCCACTCCCACAGTCAGTCCCCACACTGTTGTCCATGTCCTTGGGTCATTCCTACACGTTCTTTGACTAGTCCCTTCCCTGTCTTTCCACCACCATGCCACTCCCCTCCTCCCTCTGGTTACTGTCAGACTGTCCTATGTTTCCATGCCTCTGCTTCTACAATTAATCAGGACTATCTAATCAGGGGCCAATGAAATGCCTAAGATTGAATGCACACTTACGTTTTTGGTTAAATGTGAATTCTTGGCATTCATCAGACCAATTATAATCAGAACAATTTTTCTGTGTTCCTCAAATGTTTATGTCATTGCTTATAAACAGTCAGAAAATATTTTTTTCTGAATACATGACAATTTAAATCCTAGGAAAACCAGATGATTAAAACTGAAGTCCAACATTGTGCAAGAGGAGGAATTGGAAATATTCTGTAATAAGAATGACAACAAAAAATCATATCCATAATAATAATAATGGCTGGTATTTATTCCATGGTTATTCTATGCCTGATCCTATTCCGTAGGCTTCTACATGTATTTCTTCTTTTAATATGTTCAGGCTAAGGATAAAAAATTATATCCCCAAATGGAAGCCACAGGAAGGCTCACTAAGTTGTAGACAACAATGACTTTCTTTCAGATCTTGGAACTCTGCCCACTCACTTTCTGCCTTGGGGGGTCACTGTGCATGATGTTCCCTTTGGCTAGAATGTTCTCCCCCAATTCTGCCTGCATGTTTCTCATTTTTCAAATCTCAGTCCTTCTCAAAGGACCATTTCCACACCATCTAAAGTAGGTCTCTATTTTTCACTTTCTTATGGAAACCTGTTCTTTGCCTTCACAGCATGTAACCCAACTCAAAATGATACATTTATTTGTAATTTTACCTAAAACGACAAGCACTAGCATTTAACCTACACTTACTGTGTGCAAACAATCTTCCAAATGCTTTGAGTCTGATATCTCACTTTAGTCTCACAACAGCCTGTGATACTGTGATTTATAATAAGAAATATATATATTTGGCCTTCATCGCCATTCCAGGTGCAGAACTCCTAAAACCCTTTGAATTTCCTAAGTGATAAGAGTGATAAAAAGTATCTTGATCATCATAGCAAACTCCTTTTAAAAAAAATTGAGTTTATATTAATGAAGTGACTGACTTTGGGACAGCAGCTGAGGATGGGAACTGGTCACCAAGTGAACCAAACATGTGATTAAAAGGTGGGAACTTTCAGTCCCACCTCAACCTCAGGAAGGGGAGAATAGCTGGAGATTGAGTTTACTCATCAGTGGCCAATGCTTTAAGCAAAAACACCCATCTATTAAAGCCTCCATAAACCCACACCAACAATGCTTGGAGAGCGTCTAGGCCGGTGAACACACAGAGACGAGGGGAAGGGGCACACTCAGGGAGCAGGGAAGCCACATCCCTTTCCCCGACCCATGCCCTGTGCATCTCTTCTATCTGGCTCTTCCTGAATTATATCCTTTAAAAATAAACCAGTTATCTAGTAAATAAAACATATATCTGAGTTCTATCAGCCAAATTAGTGGAACCCGAGTGGGGAGGTCACTGGAGCCTCCAATCTAGAGCTGGTCAGAGAGACAGGTGACAACCTGGCTTTGCGACTGGCATCTGAAATGGGGGGAGGGAGAAGTCTTGTAGGACTGAATCCTTAACCTGTGGGACCTGGTGGTATCTCCAGGTAGACAGTCTCAGAATTGAGTTGAATCGTAGGACACCTAGATGGTGTCAGAGAATTGCTTGGTGTGGAGAATAAAACCACACACTGGAATTGGAGTCAGAACCTGGAATTTCACAATTTATATATAAGAAAGCAGATGCAAGAGGAGATTTTGAAATTTGATGACGGCTACTCAGCTAGCTAGTAGAGGTATTAGGATTTGAATCCAGGCATCCTAACTTCAAAAATATTAACGACTTATCTCATGGCTACCCCACTAGACCAGGTTACACAAGAAAAGAGAATACATCTTTTTTTTTTAAGATTTTATTTATTTATTTTTAGAGAGAGAAGAAGGGAGGGAGAAAGAGAAGGAGAAACTGCAATGTATGGTTGCCTCTCACATGGCCCTCACTGCGGACCTGGCCCACAACCCAGGCATGTGCCCCTACTGGGAATCGAACCGGGACTCTTTGGTTCCCAGCCTGTGCTCAATCCACTGAACTACACCAGCCAGGGCGAGAATACATCTTATTTCTTCATTTCTATATTCTAGGTTTCTAACGCAGTACCTGGTACATGCACATAAAGGACTGCTGAAAACATCTGTCAAATAAGTGAATATATACATGAATTAATAATAAAGGGAAATGTAGCAGGCACCAAAAATTTTTGAGACTTTAAAGGAAAAATGTGAAATTGATGAATGTATCCATTATTTTTTCTTATTCAATTAAATTAAAACTGTTCATTATTCACTTTTAATGGTAGAAAACTTTTATTTAACTCATAGAACACAAATTTTCTTTGCTACTGTAGATATATTGAACTATAAAATTAGAGGTCACGAGAGTCTATGAATCTGGTACTCCTGCCTGTAAATGACCAGCCGCACCTAGCCGATGGGGTGCCCCATAGAGATCCTTGCTGGACCTGCTGCGCAGGAAGAAGGTTGCAATGTGGTCTTCAAATATTTATCCCCCAGAACAATCAGGACCACAAAAGGCCCCATTAATCCCTACCAGAACTCTCCTTCAGACGCTTTTATACCAAGATGGCATTTGGGTGAAAAGTAGTAAATCTACCAGTTCTTTAGACGGCGATGGCAAGTTCCAAACAGCACGACAGCTTGGATTAAGCAACCCACTTCCCCACACCCCATCCTCTGTAGCAGCAGCAGCTCTAACCTGAACCTGGAGACGAGACTGACTTTCCCACCCTCCCACCTTATCCATCTGAGGATTCCTGAGAGGCCATCAGCAGGGGCTATTCTCAGACCTAGGGCAGAGGCCAGGGACCAGCAAACCCTTTCTTCCAAACATGAGATTTATATTTTAGGCTTACAGGCCACACTCTCTGTCACCGACCAATTCTGCTGTAGCAGCATAAAAGCAGAAACAGATAATATGGACATAGATGGGTATGGCTGTGTTCCAATAAAACTTTATGCATAAAAGGGGCCTCTCTGGTCAGTTGCTGATCCCGAGGCGTGGACCTTATTTGACAACTGCCCTAATCCACAAACAACGAGTGTCAACGAGTTTGTGGAGAAAAGGGAACCCTCATACACTGTTGTGGGAATGCAGACTGGCACAGCCACAATGGAAAACAGTGGCAAGGGTCCCAAAATTCTTCAAAATGAAACTGCCTTGAAACTCAGTGATTCCCATTTGGGATGTATATCTGATGAAATCCAAAACACTCATTTGAAAGAACACATGCACCCCTATGTTCATTCCAGCATTATTTACAATAGCCGAACTGTGGAGTGACTCAAGTGCCCACCAACAGACAAGTGGACAAAAAAGTGGTGGCACGTTAGACAGTGGAGCAGTGCTCAGCCATGAGACAGAGGAAATCTTACCATTTGTAACAGCATGGAAGGGGCTGGAGGCTATTATGCTCAGTGAAATAAGTCAGTCAGAGAAAGACAAATATCATATGATTTCACTTATATGAGGAATCTAAGGAACAAAGTGAGTGAACAAACAAAACTGAAAAAGACTCATAGACACAGAGAGCAGACTGATGGTTGCCTGAGGGGTAGGTGATTAGGGGACTTGCTGAAGGGATTAGAAGTACAAATTGGTAGTAAAAAAAATAATCGTGGGGGTGTCAAGTACAGCACAGGGGATATAGTCAATAATAATGTAATAATTATGTACAGTGCCAGGTGAGTACTGGAAATATCAGGGGAAAACTGTACTTTGTAAAGTATATGATTATCTAACCACTATGCTATCCACCTGAAACTAATATAATATCAAATGTAAACTGTGATTGAAAAAGAAAATGTAAATAAATAAATACATACATACATAAATCACCCTGATTAAATTTCCATCCCATTTGGTTAAATTTCTGTCACCTTGCTTAAATTTGCTACCTGTCCCATTCTATCTTCTTTGGAAAATCTCAGAAAAAGCACTTGATAAAAGAGGCTGAGAAGATGCAGATAATGAAACAGCATCTACATAAAAATGTAATCATTTCTATGACTTACTCTTTGCCTGTCAAATGAAATAATGTATGTGTTGTTTTCTGAAAACACGAATTCAGAATTTCTCCATTACTTTAAATAAAATATAGAATGAATATTGTTGAATTTCCTTCCTTGCTAAGTATATTAATGCAGAAAGAAATGAAGGGAATTACTATCAATTTTGTTGAATCAAACCCTGAATGTACAAATGATAAATTAATATTCTTTATCTTATCATCTACTATTCTATAGAAATTTAATTCTGTAGATAATGAAACTGAGAGTTCATTTTAATTATGCATGATTTCCATAAGACTTTATTCTTTTTAAAAGCTTAAGAGGCTGAGGGAAATAGTCAAAGGATATAATTTTACTTACCCACAGAAACAGTAACCTCACGGTCTCTTTCAGTTACTCTGGAGATGGTGTTAGCTGCTTAGAGAGGTTTTAGATTGACACCGCGATGACCTGCCTTATTTTCAAATACTTTTTTTAGCATTTTGAAAGGATTATCATCCTGTCTTTTTTAAAGTATTCTTGGAGCAGTCTTTTGAAACAGATCCAATACAAGACACCCATTGAAGTCTCTATGGAATCTACCTACAGTTCTTACAGTAAATATCACCACTAGGAACACCTGGGTCCCTAATATCCAGGGGCACACCCTCTCTCCAAGAATCCCCAGTATATGGAGCAGGAGAAAAGGAAGCCAATTAACACCCAGTGAGCAGCTTCTAGCAGGCACAGTGCCCAGAGCTTTATAAATGTACCCTCGCATTGCATCATTAAGGCCAGAGAGAATAAAATGACAATTTCAGGTCACATAGGAAATGCAATATCGTCATACTTCTTAGCATCTGTTTTGCAACAATTTTTTCTTTTATGTCCAATAAAGTTGATGGCTAGATGTTTAAATGCCTTGGTAAATAATTGCAGATCTTGACTACCTAAAATATAAACATGCCTTCTTCAATTTACATCTCATTTATAGGTACATTACTCAGGTCTTTGAGTATCTTGGCCAATTAAAAATAAGGCAATGCATGCTGATTAGATTCCCAGGGTGTCCCCAAAATACCACAGGTACTCTCTAAAGACAAATGTAGCTGAAGCTCTGCACTCATAGTATTAGGAAGAGGTAATTGGGTGTTATAAAGAATCTGTTCTGTTCCCAGCCCTGTGTTAGGTTTTTCCATTTCTCTCTACCTTCCTGTCCTAAAATAAGCACACTAACTTTTTCAAGGATATGGGATTTATAGTGGCTATAATGTATTTAGTACTGGCTATGTGCATGCCATGCATAATGTGAACTACTTCACGCAACCCTGTGAAATGGAAATCATTAACCCTATTTCCCAGATGAAAAATCAGAAACTCAGAAAGACACTGTGATTTAAACAAGGTCACACAGCTAGACAGTGCTGAGCCAGAATCCATGCCAGCTCTATGTAACCCTGAAGCCTGTGCTCTTGACCATGGTGTCATTCTTCTCAATTTTTTTTAATGTTTTATTGTGATAGGAGTGTTCTTAACAAAATTTTTGAAGAGCACAATGCACTATTGTTAATAATAGGCTCAATGCTGAACAGCAGGTCTCCAGAAAGTATTCATCTTGCTTAACTGAGACTTTCTATCCATTGAACACAATTCTCAATCTTCCCCTCCCTCCAACCTCTAGCAACCGCTACTCTACTCTCAAATTCTCCTCTCTGTTGTCTAATGATAGCTTTCAACTTAATTCTAGAACATTCTTTCCAATTCATCTAACCCTTGCTGTGGTACTCCGAGGATATCCTCATCCTTACAACATCTTCCTTAAAGAAGGCTTCTTCTGCTGTCCCATCTGGCTTCATGGTCCTTTCCTTCTACTCCTCAAGGTTAAAAGGAAGCCAAAGTGCTGGAGTTAGAATCCCAGGTCTACCAGTTACCAGCTGAGTGGCTTTAGGCAAATTACTTAAACTTTCTGAGCTTCAGTTTTCTTAAATGCAAAGTTAGGACTGGCTCAGGTAAAGCACTCCAGAAGTAAACTCTGAGATAATAATCTAGGCGAAACTTTAGATTTATTAGGAAGCATTCTTAAGAATACTATTAACAGAGAGGAGAAGTGAAGCAGGGATGAAAAGGGAATGTGTGGTCTCAAGCAGGACCCACAGAGGGAAACCTTGGATCAGACCCATAGGGGAGCTCTGGAGATGGTGCTGGTCTTACCTTGAAATCATCTCTATCAGGGTCAAGGGAGCTGGAGTATCTAGACACCCCTCAGTCATTGATCCATGGCTGAGCAAAACAGACACAAACTTCCAAATACTCTGACTCTACATAAACACAGGCAAAGCAGGCGCTGCAACCTCAGGGCAGTTCTACGTCAGAGAAGCAAGTGCCAATTACTGGGACTGACAGTGCACCAGGGGCTGCTGGTCCACATGAAAAAGCTCAACGGAGCAGGGCTGATCTGCGCAGACCCTCCATTTCATCTGCCACAAGAATAATAATAGTTCTTTCTCATGGTGTTACTATGAGCTTATAAGCGTGCCTGGCCTATAATAGAAAATATTAACTGTATGCTACATCAAACAAATTAAAAAATCTACAACAGTGATGATGCTGGGAGACCTCAAAATAGCAAGAAGATTTGAAGGAAACCCTAGATTCAAAATCTAGTCTTTTCTTCTTTGGGGGCCAAGTTTTCAAAGTTCTCAGCAGACTAGGAAGGACTCAGCACTTCCAGGATAGGAACAATAAGGATTCTGGACACAGTATCAGGAAGCCCTGGAGAACCAATTGCTCGCTTACTGGCTCTGCTTGAACATAATTTATTGAGTTAAGCTAAGGAAGTAAACACAAGGGTTCCAAGCTCTCAAAACAATATGATCTCTACCAAGGCTGAGGAAGAGACCCTGAGTGGCCACATAGAAGCTGAAAGAAGAGTCTTCCCACACTGAACCACATCAATGAAGTCCGAGGCAGCGGAAGTTGCACAGGGAGCCTGACCTGCTCCCCCAGCACAGCCTTTTCCTGCCCTCCTACTTAGTCCTAAAGCCCAGTTCTAACGCTACACTCGCAGCAACTCATCCCTACTCCCTCCACGCCCAGTTATGAGACACCAGCTTTCCCTCCTTGAAGTGGTCTTGGTATTTGGGGAAAAAAATTATTAAATGTGTCCCATTTCCCTGCGGTTTTAGTGGAACTTGACTCCATCTACCTGCAATTATCATTACTCCTAGATGGTCCTTCTTAAAGACAAGGGCTATGTCTTATTCATCCTTCTACACCAGAAGTTTTCAACCAGTGTGCCACAAGAATTTTTAAAACATGCAATATCTGACTATTTAGTCAGGGGCACTGACCTCTTTTCCTTTACATGGTCAAACAAAAAAACAACAACAGCCAACACAACAACAGTCGTCCAGTGTGAATGAATCAACATTACATCTACTTTTGCCCTGTCTGGGTTGGAGCATCATCCTACGCACCAAAAATATTGTGGGTCCAATATTCAGGGCATGTACCTACATTGCAGGTTCATTCCCAGTCAGGGAGCATACAGGATGCAAGTGTATGGATTCATGTTTTTCATATTGATTTTTATCTCTCTTGTTCTGTCTTTACCTATCTGTCTCTCAAAAAAAAATCAAATAAAATATATCCTCAGATAAGGATTAAAAAAATTATACCTCTAGAACCCTGAAACAGCAATCCATAAGAATCTCTGCACCCCAGTGTTCATAGCAGCACAATTTACAATAGCCAAGTGCTGGAAGCAACCTAACTGCCCATCAGTAAATGAGTGGATCAAAAAACTATGGTACATTTACATGATGGAATACTATGCAGCAGAAAGAAAGAAGGAGCTCCTACCCTTCGCAACAGCATGGATAGAACCGGAGAACATTATGCTAAGAGAAATAAGTCAGGTGGTGAAAGACAAATACCATATGATCTCACCTTTAAGTGGAATCTAATCAACAAAACAAACTAACAAGCAAAACATAACCAGAAACATTGAAATTAAGAATAATGTGACAGTGACCAGAGGGGAGGTGGGAGGGGATAATGGAGGGGAGGGTTTTCAGGAACAACTACAAAGGACAAATGGACAAAACAAGGGGGAGGGTGGAATCAGGGGGAAGAGGTGGAATCAGGGGAGGGAGGTGGGGATGGCTGGGGTGAGGGGGAGTGGTGGGGGAAAATGCAGACAACTGTACTTGAACAACAATAAAATTTTTTAAATTATACTTTTATTTTTGTCAGATCAGCAAAAAATATAACATTTTTTGGTGTGCCGCAGAATTTTAGTGATTAGTTTATGTGTGTCATGAAATGAAAAGGGTTGAAAATCACTGTTCTATCCCATCACGTATCTAGCAGTATAGGGGAACCAAATGATTTTCTCTCCTAGAAAAGCTTCTAGTTGAAGAAACTTGCTGAAAGTAAGGTCTGACTTTGAAAGGCACATAGTTTATTTACCCTTTGATCTATGTCTGACCTCAATCTTACTCAAAATCCAAGAATGGCTGCCCCGAAAGGGTGGACCACTAGCTCTATGGAGTAATTTGAACAATGAGACCTCTCTCCCCTTCTTTTAAGGCTACCAACCAAACTGCCAAAAATTCCCGGAGAAGTGGGTTAAGGCATTAGAAGAGATCACAGCTATAATTCCATGTTTCCTAGTTCCCTAAGATGAAGCCACACCCAACTGGTGATCCCAAGATAATTTTAGGAAGCCTATAGGTAACTATTTTTTTTCATTTGAGTAAAGTCTCACTTATTTTAGTGTATATTAGAACAGTCAGGTACACGTGTGTATAAGTCACATTTATCTAAAGTTAAAATACATGACTTTCAAATTTATAACTTCAGAAATATTAAAACAAACGTACATAAGAAAATGTTAATTAAAATGTATTGAATAACTTGTAAAGGGAGGCATGGGGATGACTAAAGACCGAGAAACACTGATTTAGTGAATCTTACAACAGCATACAAACAGAAGACCTAGGTTCTGATTCTATGGCAAACATAGAAAGCCATGTTACTGAGCAAGTCACTCATGCAACTTGTCAGAGTTTCAGCTTTCTTGTCATTGAAATAAAGCTTTGATACTCTGTGCTTCCAGATCCTTGAGAAATGCAAATCCTGTCTATTGGTGGCACCTGCCCCTTATCATCAATTTTATCTCAGCGAAAAGGAGTTTATCAGTTTTATTCTAGTTCAGTCCTGGGGAATTCCAACAAAAGCCAGATTATTTTGAAGGTGGAAAGCTGAAAACATGAAAAAATTTAGGGCCCAACTGGGAAGTGGAAGAAGACAGAGGAAATAAAATAAGACCAAAGTCCCAGGTAGAAATAAAAGTGGGAAGCCGATATAAAAGATGGGAGTGAGGTGAGTCCAGCTGACTTTCGTCCAGTTTACAATTTGACTAAAAGCCCCAGAACTGTAAGGCACTCTATTTTTCTTGATAGCAAACATGATCCTCTAAGCAAGGAAGACAAATCTGAACGATTTTTAAAATCTCAGACAAACATCTAAAGTCTTTGCATAGGAAAGAAAAATAGAAGTTCTCCTGGAAATATAAATTTGTATTTCTTTTTTAAAATATATTTTTATTGAATTTATTGGAGTTACATTGGTTAATTACATAGGTTTCAAGTGTACAATTTATAATACATCATCTGTATACTGGATTGTATGTGGACCACCTGTAGTCTAGTTTCATTCCACCACCATTTATCTTCACTTTCTCCTTTCCTTCCTGCCTCCACTATCCCACCTCCCCTCTTATAATCACCATGCTTATGACTGGTCTATGAGGGTTTTGGTTTTGTTTTGTTTTGCTTAATCCCTTCACCTTTTTCACCCAGCCCCCTAAGCCCCACCCATTCTAACGGCTGTCAGTCTCTTCTCTGTATCTATGAGTCATTTTCTATTTTGTTTGTTTGTTCATTGGATTCCACATATAACTGAGATCATATGGTGTTTGTCTTTCTCTGACTGGCTAATTCCATTTAGCATAATACCCTCTAGGTCCATCCATGCTGTTGTAAAAGGAGAGATTTCCTTCTTTTTTATGGCTGTGTAAATGTACCACAGCTTTTTTTATACACTCATCTACTGATGGGCACTTGGGTTGCTTCCAAATCTTGACTACTGGAAATAGCATTGCAATGAACATAGGGGGTCCAAAATCAAAACTCCAAACCATAAAAATTCCTGGAATAAAACACAGGCAGTAAAATCTTGGACATTTCTCGTAGCAATATTTTTTGTAATATATCTCCTCGTGCAAGGGAAACAAAAGAAAAACAAATGGGACCACATCAAACTAAAAAGTTTTAGCATAGCAAAGGAAACTATCAACAACATGAAAAGACAACCCACTGAATGGAGGAATATATTTGCCAAAGATACATCTGATAAGGAGTTAATATCCAAAATTGATAAAGAACAAATAAAACTCAACATCGAAAGAACAAACAATACAATATAAGCAAAGGACATGAATAGGCACTTCTCCAAGGAGGACATGCAGATGGCCAACAGACATATGAAAAGATGCTCAATGTCACAAATCATCAGAAAAATGCAAATTAAAATCACAATGAGCTATCACCTCACACCTGTCAGAATGGCCATCATCAATAAGTCAACAAATAAACAGTACTGGAGAGCACGTGGAGAAAATGGAACCCTTATGCACCATTGGTGGGAATGCAGCCCAATGAAGCCACTGTGGAAAACAGTATGGACTTTCCTCAAAAAAATTAAAAATGCAATTGCCTTATGACCCAGCAATTCCACTGCTGAAAAATATCTCTGAAGAAACCTGAAACACTGATTCAAAAGAATAAATTTGTATTCCTGAAATTATGTTACAGTCAATCTACATTAACAGTTTGTATAAACCAGGATGTGCTTCTGTATATTTCAGCCTTAGAAGCTTACTGATCTGAACTTAAATTCCAATGAGAAGGCCTTGATGGTGTCTGCAACTCCAAGTCTCAGCATGCTGTGACTGGGACACCAAGACTGGCTCCTGCCAGCTCTAAGGTGGACTTGTGCTGAAGCCCCAGTGCTTCAGACTAAAAAGTCAAACTCTCTATCCAGAGGCCACCACTGCCATCTGCCCTCCACTCAACCCCAAAACCCACCCCACCTTCCTCAGACCCCACCCCAATCTGCACTCCCATTGCACCATCAATGACCCCACCACTCCCTAACCTCCCACTCCCACCTGCCCTCCCTTGCTACCTCCACTGGACCTCAAAGCCTCCACTACAATATCCCCTGCACTGAGTCACATAGCCAAAGCTATGGTTGCCCCATTTTATGAAATGAACGGACTCAGGACGGAATGAAACCCAAGGCCTCCATCTCACCAACATTACTCAGACCATCTGGCTCAGGGACCAGAAAAGTGCTTGAAAAATTAGAAGAAATCATGACTCCTCGGGTGTAAAATCAGTTTCCATTGGAAGAGAAAACAAACAAACAAACAAAAAACACTATATTAATTTACAGCCATGGTCTACTTTTTTCCAGAAAAGGATTAAATCTAGTAAAATACCAGTGACTAGCCCCCATCAACTGGCAAACACTTCAAAGAAGCAGTAGTAATGCTCTGAAAGACTGGCTGAAATTGCAGCTATCAAGGCTCTATATTAAGGACAACCTTTCTGTTCACTTTTGATGTGCAGGTTTCTCAGGAAAATGCCATCTACTACAAATCACAGAAGAGCAGATCTCCATGATTTCCCCAAAGAGACAGGGCAGGTGTTAATCTTTAAGCAAATATCATGCTGAAGCTGAAAAATTCCTATTACTTCTTAGATTTACACAGTGTTTCCCTAAACTCTGGGGACCAGGGAAAAGAAATTTAGGTTAGCAAAACAGCAGTGAGAAGTGTTTCTCAAGGGGCCCACCACCACTCTCACTGCTGGCAGCTCTATCTCAGAGAAATGTGATTAGTCATGTATTGAACTAATTGTTGCAATTAAGGACAGAGGGAACTACTGCATGTGGAAGACAGCAACGCATTGTCCTTAGCACCTGTATTAAACACCTTCGTGCCACTGTCATGATGCAAAGACTTGGTCTTTGCCCTTAGCCTGCTTACTGTCTGATAAATAAGACAAACAGCATTTGTGCCCATTAAATGCATGTGGAGGGGACATGTTAACAAAACATGAATACAGAATACTTAAAAGCAGAAGTTGGTGGTTCAAGTAGATTTCAGGCTACTTTCCTGCGCATCCCTATGAAGACAGAAAAGATGTTTTTGAAATAAGGGAGGATGAGTTACAGGGAAAAAAACAAAAAGGACTCCTAGAAGTAGGGAAAAAGGAAGTAGGTGATGACAGAGATAGCAAACAAGAAGCAATGAACATGAGCTTGCCCCTGTAAGCAGTTACTTGGTTCTCTTCTTATATAGTTTTATGTTCCAAATTCTGTTTGTCCTATTCCATATATTTTTGCTGAATCTTTTTGTTTAAAAAATACTTATATTCCCTACACCATGTAAAAAGTAACAAGTCATAGTAACTGAAATGCAATCTGAATGAATCCCAGGATAAGCCTGTTTACTATTTGGCTTGAAGAACCTGTGCTGGAGCCTCTCGCCATCCTTGGAGCTGTATATATCTCAAGTTTCTGGATTTTCTACTGGTTCAGAATGCCTGAAGTACTATTTCAAAAATGTCTTTATTTACTGCTTTTAATTTACCAATTAAACATACTCTGTAAAACTCTCTAATCCAACAATCTCACTCTTGGATGTATAGCCAAAGGAATTGAAATTAGTATCTTGAAGAGATATCTGTACACCCATGTTTGTCGCAGTATTTTTCACACAAAAAAAAACAAGATATGGAAATAAGCTAAATGTCCTTTGATGCAAGAAAGTATCTTGCCCAGCTGGTGTAGCTCAGTGGATTGAGTTCGGGCTGGGAACCAGAGGGTCCTGGTTCGATTCCCAGTTGGGGCACATGCCTGGGTTGCGGGCCAGGTCCCCAGTGAGGACCATGTGAGAGGCAACCATACATTGCTCTTTCTCCCTCCCTTCTCCTCTCTCTGAAAATAAATAAAATCTTTAAAAAAAAAAAAAAGAAAGTATCGTAAACATACGATGTATATCTTGTGTGTGTGTGTGTGTGTATATATATTTAAAATATATATTAAAAATATTAAAATATATTATTTATATATATATAAAATGGAATATTGTTTTGCCATAAAAAAAGGAAATCCTGCCATTGGTGACAACATGAACAAACTTCGAAGGCATTACAGTAAGTGACAGAAGCCCGACAGAGAAAGATAAGTACTTCATAGTATCACTTATATATAGAATCTGAAACTTTAGAAAAAGCATTTCACAGAAACAGAGAATAGAATGGTGGTTGCCAAGGGCTGGGAGCGGGGAAAGAGGTGATATAGGTCAAAGGGTACAAGTTTTCAGTTATAAGAAGAATAAGTTCTGAAGATCTAATGTAGGACGTGGTGACTATAGTTAGTAACACAGTATTGTATACTTTAAAGTAGCTGAGAGAAGTTCTCAAGCATCTCACCATACCCACACACAAGGTGATGCATGTGTTAATTATCTTGACCTCAGTAACCCTTCCAGAATGTATGTCAGGTCATCACAGTGTATACTTTAAACATACACAATTATATTTGTCAATTAATCCTCAAAAATGTTTTAAAAATTAACCCAGTTCCTTCAATGTTACCATTCCCTTAGAAATAGCATAGTTAATTAAAATGAAAGTTGCCAGACTTCCAGCCAAGATAGAGGCATAGGTAGATACACTGTGCCTCCTTGCACAACCAAAAGGAGGACAACAACAAATCTAAAAACAAAAATCAACCAGAACTGACAGAAAATTGAACTGTATGGCACTCCAACAACCAAAGTGTTAAAGAAGAAACATTCATCCAGACCAGTAGAAGGGGCAGAGACAGGCAGCTGGGGTGGAGAGGATTCATGGCAAGGCAGCAGCTGGAGGACAAGGGCAGGCAAGGCAGCAGCTCGCAGACCAGGTGAGGCAGTGGTTGGCAGAGCAGGCAGTCCCACATTTGTGTACAGGTAAACCTGAAGGAACAACTGGGGAGCGAGACACACCACACAACCCAGGGTTCCAGTATGGGAAAAGAAAGCCTCAAAACCTCTGACTGAAAAAACTGTGGGGGTTGTGGCAGTGAAAGAAACTCCCAGCCTCATAGGAGAGTCTGTTGGAGAGACCCACAGGGTCCTAGAATGTACACAAACCCACCTATCTGGAAATCAGCACCAGAAGATCCCAATTTGCTTGTGGATAGTGGAGGAAGTTACTGAAAGCCAGCCGAGAGCCCAGCAAGTGGCATTGTTCCCTCTCAGACCACTCCCCCATATACAGTGCCACGATGCAGTCACTTGGGTTGCCCCTCCCTGGCAAATACCTAAGGCTCCACCCCTTACTACGTAACAGGCATGCCCAGACAAAAAAAAAAAAAAATGGCCCAAATGAAAGAACAGATCAAAGCTCCAGAAAAAATACAAATAAGCAATGAAGAGACAGCCAACCTATCAAATGCAGAGTTCAAAACACTGGTAATCAGGATGCTCACAGAACTGGTTGAGTATGGTCCCAAAATAGAGGAAAGAATGAAGGCTATGAAAAGTGAATTAAAGGAAAATGCACAGGGAACCAATAGTGATGGAAAAAAAACAGGGACTCAAATCAATAGTTTGGAGCAGAAGGAAGAAATAAACATTTAACCAGAACAGAATAAACTAACAAGATTTCAAAAAAATGGCCCTGGCTGGTTTAGCTCAGTAAATTGAGTGTTGGCTGCAAACCAAAGGGTCGTTGCTTCGATCCCAGTCTGGGCACATGCCTGAGTTGTGGGCCAGGTCCCCAGTGGGGACCACGTGAGAGGAAACCACACATTAATGTTTCTTTCTCTCTCTCCCTCCCTCCCTTCCCCTCTCTCTAAAAATAAATAAAATATTAAAAAAAAAGAATTCAAAAAAATGAGGAGAGGCTTAGGAACCTCCAGGACAACTTTAAACATTCCAATGTCTGAATCATAGGGGTGCCAGAAGGAGAAGAGAAAGAGCAAGAAATTGAAAACATATTTGAAAAAATAATGGAGAACTTTCCTAATGTGGCAAAGGAAATAGAATTCCTGGAAGTCCAGGAAGCTCAGAGAGTCCCAAAGAACTTGGACCCAGGAGAGGGAGGAAGATGGCGGCGAGTTAGGAGGAACAGAGTTTACGTCCTCCTACCCACTGGTTGATTTTCTGAGGAACGGGGCGAAAACGCAGCAGTATTCCAACACATATGATGATTGATGCCCAAGATTACAGGGGAATTTGAACATTCACACGGTAAGCAGAGAGCATCGGAAGGAAAGGGTCCCCATCGGGAC